>OVBX01006534.1:0-11729 GCA_900406325.1 Erucastrum elatum
GCAAACCAGTTAAGATCTCAACTTCGTTCCTGAACTGCTCTGCTCTTTTGAAGTTGTTATCATATAACCGTTTAACAGCTACACTTCGTCCATCTTTAAGCTTACCGTAGTAGACAGTACCAAAGCCTCCATCCCCTAGTTCTTTAGATGGGTCGAAGTTACCCGTGGCTTCTACGAGTTCGTCGTAAGAGAAAAGACGAACACCTACTAACAGTTCCTCTGCTTTTTCAATTTCTGAAGACTTCGAAGATGGTTCTGAGGATATGTTTCTTGGAAGAAATGTTGAAGAAGTTCTATAACTTTTGGTTTTTCTACGATGGTACACAAACCAACAGATGCTCGCAGCTGTTAATCCCACGACTCCCGCGATAACACCTGCGTGGGACAGAAACAGATGTTTTGTAATCTGTTAAGACTTGAGAGATAGAAGAAAAGGCTTTGGCTTTTACATTTGTAAAAAAATAATTGTGTTTTATGGTTTTAAGGTACGTAAAATCTTAGGATTATGACCCTTCTACCAAATTAGAAGTTGGAAATATACTTACTTATGACAATCTTCAGCTTCCAGTTGATACCACCTGCAAAACAAATAAACAAACCAATACAACCTTAATCAGATTTGAGCATTCTCTAGAACATTAAAAAAAAAACTTGTGACTAGATCTTTCATCAACCAACTCGAGATTAAATAAAAAGCTAATACAAGGGTTGATGATATAACTAAAGGCATAGAAAAAATAAATAATATCAGAGAAGATCAATAAGACGTCGATGCACTGGTTACCCTTCGTGCAAGTATTATGAATGTTAAGTCCATCTGGACACAAGCAAACGAACTCCTTATCATCAGTTCCACATCGCCCACCACTGCTATTGCAGCGGCCGCAACTGTGTGCAGTCCAATTCAGAACAAAACCCCTCTTCAAAATCTCGGTATAATTCATTGTTAAAAAAAGATGCACATCAGACTCGACACTAGCTGAAACAGGAACATCGACTTGTTTCTGGCACGATCCGGATGCAGAAGTATTCTCTTTCCCCGGAGCTTCCCTCTGGAAGACCCCAAAAGATCTAAGACTCGTGTCGCTAGAACAAGTAAGAGGGTATGTGGTAAAATCCTCCCACAGGTTGCCAGAGCAATTGTAAAGGATGGAGAAATTGATATTAGAGGGGATCACTGAGAAAGGAGTCCTGTGGAGGGCGGTAAGATTATGCATAGGGCTCGGACATGGATCATGAGACACCCTTGAGTTCACGACTTGTAGCCACTGTCTCTCGTATGACATGTTCTTGATGATGTAATTCTCACCGGCGATCCCGAGAACAGGGAGCTCTTGGTCATCGTCACAAGAGAGTTCGAAACTGGGATAGCCGCAATAGGGTTCTTGCTTGCCTGATAGGTAGAATGGAAAGGAGATCTTGGGACCTTTGCCACATGATTTGGGCTCACAAGCCTCAAATTTTGGATCAAGAGAGAAGGTTTGAGTTGCTAATAGGATGAAAGGGAGGAAGATTCTGTGAAGGGATGCGTAGCAGAAACTTTGAGTAATCATTTTTGAGGATGAGAACAAGAAAATGAGATAGGAACAAACAGAAGAGAACAAAAGANAACTAAAAAAGGTTTCAAAGGAGTGGGTGAGAGAGTTATAGTTTGTTCAACTAGTGTGTGTTAAGAGTATAAAATTAATTTATTTTATAAAGAAAACAAAGACTCAATTTGACTTAGAAACTAATAATTCTGGCAGGTCGAAGATGACCCACTATTTTTTTACAAATGGAAGTGCCCTTTGTTATTTTATTTCTAAAGCTAGAAGAGTCATTGTAATGGCAAGCAATAATGGAAAGAGTTTTTCTTTTTAGGGTACGTAGAGCGGGTCGGTTAGGGTCGTCGGTCTTCTTGCAGAAACTTCAACCACAAGGAAAATTCTGTATACTTTCATTAAATACCGACTAGGAAAAGAAAACAAACTGGACCCATAATAATTAGTATCGGCCCATTAAAAACCCATAAATTGATTCACCTGGGTCGACCAAAGACCAGCTGTCATCTTCTATCGAAGACGATTATATTTCAAAATGATAGTGGAAATTTGAAAACTTGTGCCAAAAAAGAAAAAGGATAATGGAAAACAAGACACGTAAAATCAAGTTGAGGAAGTCAAGTGGGCATTAAAAAGATTATTTAAAGGATGGGTCAATAACGATTACAATTCTCTATCGACTGGTCAAAGTATATGTTGTTAAAGTCTATTTGCAGAAACGTTCTGATGGAACTAATCTTAAATGTAATGGTGGCAATTATCTAACCGCAATCTAAAAGGAATAATGAAACGGAAAGAAGTAAAAATTTGAATGCAAGAATAAATAAAGGACTAACCTTTGTCGTCGTTGCATGAGAGATTGTGAGGCCTGTCTGAACACAGACACCGAAAATCTCCCGACTCTGACTCCGAACCACAAATCCCCTCTGAACTAGAACAACCTTGGCAAACTTTGTCGTCTATATTGTACCTCAATTCGAACCCTTTTTCCAAAGCNATAGTCTTAAATGTAATGGTGGCAATTATCTAACCGCAATCGAAAAGGAATAATGAAACGGAGAGAAGTAAAACTTGAATATATAAAAACAAATATATGACTAACCTTTGTCGTCATCACAGGAGAGGTTGTGAGGCCTGTCTGAACACAGACACCGAAAATCTCCCGACTCTGACTCCGAACCACAAATCCCCTCGGAACTGGAACAACCTTGGCAAACTTTGTCGTCTATATTGTACCTCAATTCGAACCCTTTTTCCAAAGCCAGCTTGAATGCTTCTTCACTTGAGTCGTTCGACTGGTTAAGAACGTTCTTAGCAGACGTAAGCATCGGTATTTCTCCAACCTTGCTACAATTGTGGGTATAACTAGACGATCCAAAGAAATGATATGTAACTGTCTCCGTGTAGCTTATTGGGCAAGTAATTGTTGACAGCGGTGGGACCGGGTCGCCTAGGGAGCAGTTGAATAGATCGATGGTCTCGGTGTTAGGGCTGAACGTGAACCTTTCATTCCCCTTGAAGTTTAACATCTTTGGACAACCATCTCCGAACAAACTCTCATCGGCTACAGTGATCATCTTATTATCCAGATTGGTAGAAACAACGCGAAACGTGAAATCCTCGATCTCTATGGTTAGGTTTTGTCTCTCCCTACAGGTAAGCTCAAACCCTTTACGGCCGCAGAATTTGGGTTTATGGATTTCATCTCCCCAAAATGGGTAAGTGCTGTTGTTCGGGAACACCGGCGGTCCATATCCGCATCTCAGAGGTGCTAATCGACAATCCTCGTACTCTCGATCGGCGGAGAAGCAAGACGGAAAGGCAGCGACGGAGAAGAGGAAGAAGCTGATGAGGTGAAGAGAGATGGACATTGATTAGGTTTTTGACGAAGACTAATAAAACAAGCACTCTGCGTTTGTTGTGTGGTTTTGGGGGGTTTTAAATGGAAGATTGGTCAAAACGATCAGTGACGGTGATGATGACGTTTCTAACTTTTTATGTACTAGTTAATTACAAACCGGGTGATATTTAAGCAAAACTAAGATCGTCATTCAGAGATTCGTTATTTTGTTTAATGTTTGTTTGACTCTGACTCATTATCTTTGTCTAAATTTTTCTGTGAAAAAAAATGGACAATTGAATCGATGTGTTACTTCGAACCAATGTGAAGCGAATATTATTGTTATGCCTTCTAAATTGTCAACTCGAGGATAGAACAAGTGATCCAGATCGAGAACTGCTTTCTTTTGTTATTTTAGTTTTTGAATTTTGACGAAGGAAGATGGAATTTATTGTAATATTGTAGTACTTCAACTAAAAATAATAAATGATATTTCGAAATCTCAGGCAGAGACCTTGACTTCAAACTTCAAAGCTGAAATACTAGTTTCTAGTTCTACCTTGTGGAGCATGATGAGGGTGTTAAAACTAATTTAGTATATTATGTAGGCCGAATTTGCTACTAAATAGTTACTCTCCGCTTGATCTGCAAATATAGTAAAACCTTAACCAATAGATAGTCGTTTTATCTAATTAATTATAGACCATCATAATACACAAGAAGACAAAAAAAAAAATCATCGTGGACATCAAAGTCAAAGTAAAAGGAAAAGGTGGAAACGAAAGCCCGCCGGTATCATCTAAATTCATTCACTGGAAGTAAATAAATTTCCAAGCAATAGTCAATCGATATACATTTCAATCTCGATGTAACATCATATGTACAAAAGTTTTGGATAAATAAAATTTAACATTTATTCGACAAAAAATTCCAAGTAATAACTATGACAACAACGTTTCACCACGGAAAATAGACAGAAAAACTGAAAGAGAAAAACGACAAGCGTAGAAAAAAATCATATAGCTTAGAAAATAAAGCTGAAGGTGATTTAAAAGAGACATTAAAAATAAGAGGGTACATTTCGAAATAAGACAAAAAAGAGCCCCACCAAAAGAAACGCAGAAGAAACTAGCCGTTAGGGCTTCTCATCAGATTCAAAATCTCTCTCTCTCTCAGCACGCACCTCCGTAAAGACAAAAAGAAGCCCAAAACCCGTTTCACTTCTTCTTCTTCTTCTTCATCTATACCACGAGACGAGACTATAAACCTCTCTCACTATCCACTTCCCTCACATTCTTTTATTCTTTTATTTATTTGTTTCATCACACTGCCTGGCTCTCTCTCTCTCTCTCTTTGATCCGAGAGTACATCTCCAATTCATTGGGTTCTGTTTCCTCTGTAAGTGTTCGATCTCTTAATTAGTTTTACTGTAAATCAGATTAGTGTTTTTTCTGGAAAGTTTCGAGCTTTAAGCAAACCTAAGATTACCTTTTATAGATTAGTGTTGCCTTATATGAGTTTTTACATAGATCTGAGCAATTCTTCTGCAGAAAGTTTCTAAATTAATCCCTAGATTTGGGGAAATTCTATTGATGTAATAGATCTGACCGAAACTATTGGGATTCGTTTGTAGGAAGATAACAATGAGAACTCCTGGAACTCCACTTTCGAAAACGGACAGAACACCAGCTGTAACGCCAGGTGGAAGCTCAAGATCCAGGGAGGAGAAGATTGTTGTTACCGTGAGGCTAAGGCCACTGAACAAGAAGGAACAGTCAGCTAAAGACCAAGTGGCTTGGGAATGTGTTGATGACCACACCATTGTCTCCAAACCACAAGCTCCTCAAGAACGCTCTCATCACCAGTCCTCGTTTACATTCGGTAATATTAAAAGTCCATATCTTTGCTTTTTTTTATCTGTTTCCTGAGGGATCTTATGCCTAATGAATGCACTCTTTTTTTTTGTTTCAGACAAAGTGTTTGGACCAGAAAGTGTCACAGAAGATGTGTATGAAGATGGTGTTAAGAATGTTGCATTGTCTGCTCTGATGGGCATTAACGGTAGATGCTCTGTGCCTAAGAAAGTCTGTTTAGAGTTTGGCTTTTAGTTGGTTTGATCGTAGATGACTAAATCAGTTTAAATGTTTCAGCAACAATATTTGCGTATGGACAAACGAGCAGTGGAAAGACATTTACCATGAGAGGAGTAACGGAGAAAGCTGTCAATGATATTTACAATCACATTATTAACGTAAGCATCTCTATGATCAGAGCTCTAAATGAATCTTTCTTTACATGTCTATGCAGATCTTTTGACCAGTGTCTTCTTTTTGTTTTGTTTTACTTCTGTTTACAGACCCCTGAAAGAGACTTTACTATCAAGATCTCTGGTCTGGAAATATATAATGAAAATGTCAGGGATCTGCTGAATTCAGATTCCGGACGTGCCCTTAAACTCCTTGATGACCCTGAGGTATTACTTATTTTACATTAAAAGGAAATCATTTTATTGTTGATGTTTATGGCCTTGTTTGAAAGTTTACTTCCATTGATCTAATAACTTAATGATCCGCAATTGCAGAAAGGGACCGTGGTTGAAAAACTGGTCGAAGAAACAGCTAATAACGATCAACACTTGAGGCATCTCATCAGCATTTGTGAAGGTAACTTGGGCTTGTTGCGTCATATTTTGTTTTGTTGTAGCTATATTCTCCTAAGTGTATTCATGTTTGACGTTTCTGACTGTTCTTTTTTTGATAGCTCAAAGGCAAGTTGGAGAAACTGCTCTGAATGACACGAGCTCACGGTCACACCAAATAATCAGACTGGTAATGTTCTTGATTCCATTTTCACTGAAACAAGTTTCCATATACCCTACAAAATGTTAATAACAAGTTCTTTATCGCAACGCAGACGATACAAAGTACCCACCGTGAAAATTCAGATTGTGTGAGATCATACATGGCTAGTCTGGTAAAATCTAGATCCCTATCTTTTCAGTTTCTCTGTTTCGATTCATCAGTTTATTATAAATTTGTGTTTTAATTCGTGTGTGTGTGTGTGTGTGAATGCATTGCAGAACTTTGTTGACTTAGCAGGAAGTGAAAGAGCTTCACAGTCGCAGGCAGATGGAACGAGACTCAGAGAAGGTTGCCATATCAATCTAAGCCTAATGACACTTACAACTGTCATAAGGAAACTAAGGTAAGGTTCTTACATATATGCTGAGAGTGACACTGGAATCTCAAAAACTCTTGTTAAGTAATAAATTTATTTCATCTGAATTTGTGAACTCTTATTAGTGTGGGGAAAAGAAGTGGGCATATACCTTACAGAGACTCCAAGCTCACTAGGATATTACAGCATTCACTCGGTGGAAATGCTCGAACAGCCATTATATGTACGTTGAGTCCAGCTTCGACTCATGCTGAACAATCAAGAAATACTCTATACTTCGCCAACCGAGCCAAGGAAGTTACAAACAATGCCCAAGTGAATATGGTAATGATCTTTCTTCCATACCTTTTCCCTTTTTGAATAAAAACAAACAAAATATTTACTTGCTGGTAATTGTAACTACTACAGGTTGTATCTGATAAGCAACTAGTGAAACATCTTCAGAAAGAGGTGGCTAGACTGGAGGCAGAGCGTCGCACACCTGGTCCATCAACAGAAAAGGATTTTAAGATCCAGCAGGTTTCTATTCACTTGAACTTTGCCCAAATAGCTTAAGCTTATATAATGAACAAAAATTTTGATGCTTAGTGATGGATGTCTCATGATTTTTTTTTAAAGATGGAAATGGAGATTGAAGAGCTTAGGAGACAAAGAGATGATGCACAGCTCCAACTTGAGGAGTTGCGCCAAAAGCTTCAAGGGGAACAACAACAAAATAAGGTTCTAAGTCTACCTCTCTCTGTACTGTTTCTATGTATACTCACAAGACTTTGGCTGAATCTTAAATCTTCTGTCCGTATCTCAGGGCTTGAATCCTTTTGAATCACCAGACCCACCTGTCAGAAAATGTCTTTCCTATTCCGTTGCCCTGACACCTAGCGCGGAGAACAAAACACTAAACCGGAATGAGAGAGCAAGAAGGACAACTATACGTCAATCTATGATACGCCAATCATCAACAACTCCTTTCACACTGATGCACGAGATCCGAAAACTGGAACACCTTCAAGAACAGCTTGGGGAGGAAGCAACAAAGGCTCTTGAAGTGTTACAGAAGGAAGTAGCTTGTCATAGACTAGGAAACCAAGATGCAGCTCAGACAATCGCCAAGCTTCAAGAAGAGATAAGGGAGATGCGTACTGTGAGAACATCCGCAATGCTTAAAGATGTTCTGGATACTACTGGAGACGTCATAGCTCCTAACAAGAGTGTAAGCGCCAACCTCAAGGAAGAGATAACACGTCTCCATTCACAAGGAAGCACCATCGCAAATCTAGAGGAGCAACTTGAGAGTGTCCAGAAGTCAATAGATAAGCTGGTGATGTCACTCACAAGCAATAATATCAATGCTGGAGACGAAACCCCCAAGACAAAGAGTCATCATCATCACTCAAAGAAGAAGAAGCTTCCATTGACGCCGAGCAGTGTATCCAACCACCGCCAGAACTTCTTGAAATCTCCATGCTCTCCTCTATCATCTTCCAAGCAAGTCTTGGATTGTGATGCTGAGAACAAAGATCCTCAAGAGAACAACAGTTCTGCCACTAGTGGGATGACGACTCCACAGAAAGGAGAAGAAAGCGGAGATGTGACGTCAAGAGAAAGCACTCCAGGAGGGTACAGAAGATCAAGCTCGGTGAACATGAAGAAAATGCAGCAAATGTTCCAAAACGCAGCGGAGGAGAACGTGAGAAGCATAAGAGCATACGTGACCGAACTCAAAGAACGTGTAGCTAAACTGCAGTACCAGAAACAGCTTCTCGTTCATCAGGTGCTTGAGTTGGAAGCAAACGATGGAGCTGGATACAGCGTAGAGGACGAGGAGAAGGCGATAGAGGAAAATGAAGAGCAGAGTCAAGTAGCGTGGCATATAACATTCATAGAGGAAAGACAACAGATCATAGAGCTGTGGCATGTCTGCCACGTCTCCATCATCCACAGGACACAGTTCTATCTACTGTTCAAAGGCGATCAGGCAGACCAAATCTACATGGAAGTCGAGCTAAGACGGTTAACTTGGTTAGAACAACACCTAGCAGAAGTAGGTAATGCAACTCCAGCTAGAATAGGTAACGCAACTCCATCTCGAAACGGCGATGAAACTGCAGTTGTATCTCTATCATCAAGGTACTTACACACGTACACATACAAGTGAATCTCTTACATTAGTGACTTCAACAAAAAGCTAATGTTTTATTCACTGTGTTGTTGTTTACGCAGTATAAGAGCATTGAGACGTGAGAGGGAGTTTTTGGCGAGAAGGATCAACTCGAGACTGACGCCTGAGGAGAGAGAGGAGTTGTACATGAAATGGGACGTGCCACTGGAAGGGAAACAGAGGAAGCTGCAGTTCGTGAACAAGCTGTGGACTGATCCTTACGACTCAAGGCACGTGCAGGAGAGCGCGGAGATAGTGGCGAAGCTTGTAGGGTTCTGTGAAAGTGGGAACATCTCTAAAGAGATGTTTGAGCTCAACTTCGCAATGCCTTCGGATAAAAGGTGGAACATTGGTTGGGACAACATCTCTAATCTTCTTCATCTCTGAAGAATTTAATGTGTTTGTGAATTATGTTCTCTTATCATTTTGATTTGTATTCCTTATTACACTTGACAGTCATATCGTTTATCCAAGAATAATAGATTTTGACTAATGGGAATCTAAAAGCGACTTTGCTCTCAACTTAGTGAACTCAATCGAAACAAAGTTTTGCTCTGGTCAGCGGTCAAACACTCCCGAGTGGGCCCCAACCACCCGACCTTCTAGACAAACAGATCAGCTTACTAGCCCCTGTGGTCGTTGACTCTACTCCTTTAGGAGTCAGCTTTGGTGACGTTAAAGCAGACGTGCCTCCCAAGTCAACGTTCAGGAGAGGTCAGCAAGTCAACGCGACGTTTTGGTCGGGGTGTCCACGTAACGTAACGACCTGATGACGGAGGGATCTTTCGCTGTGGTTGAGACGCTGCGTGGCGGAGGGAAGTGGGTGCCAGTGTACGACGACGATGACTTCAGTGTGAAGTTTAAGTGGTCGAGACAGGTGAAGCTTAGCCCTGAGAGCCAAGCCACGGTGGAGTGGAGGATACCGGAGTCTGCGGTGGCTGGAGTTTATAGATTTAAGACATTATGGAGCTTCGAAGTCGCTGTTTGTTTCCATTACTAGCTTCTCTGGTTCTTCTAGCGCCTTTGTAGTTGTATGAAATTTTACCTAAAGTAATAGAGCGTATCACACACGCATTCTCCATTTACTCTTCTCTAGTTTGTAAGAGAAGCCCTTTTATACGTCTTAATAAGTTATCACCACACAACCATTTAACAAAAACACTCCGTTTGATTTATTGGTTAAAAGAGGTGAAAGAGGATAAGTTATCCTGGATAACTCACATTGAGGAACCGATTCTGGAGAAGAAGACATAGCTATTTAGTTGCGTGGCGATTAAGAAAGAAGCGTGGAGTGAACATGAGACTGAGTCTGATACAAGAGTACGAGAGGAAACAATCCATATCTCAGCTACTCAAGAATTTCACCTGCGCCAGAGAAAACATTGATGATGGTGTCGGATTAAACGAGAGCAGATTTATAAGGTGTCGAGGAATTAACCATGTCTTGTTTCATTAGAACACTAGTTTTGTTTATCTCACATGACATACTTTAACACGTTCTTTAAGAGAGAAAAAAAGACATACTTAACACGTTACTCTTCTGTTCAAACCTTTGTCTTAATGCTGTTACACAATTGTGCACTACTGAAGAACACACCAACATACAGAGAACTAAAACCGGAACATTAATAACCAACATTAAGAGAACCAAACCGGTTACTAAATCTTGACGAAACTAAAAATTAGAAAATGGTTACGGTTTCTACTATTTCTTCAGAACACAAAAGGAATAACAGCTTTCCTACTCTTAGGGTACTCGTCCTTAAACTTGTCATTGTACCATACGTGGCTCGCATGTGCGCGCGGGATCAAGTTGGAACACGTGTACAGAAAAAACCCAATCCCAGGCCAAGACCAAGTCATCACACCCCAGCCAAACCACTCAACCACCTCTCCAAAGTAATTCGGACAGCTCACAAACTCGAACAGGCCTCCTCTCGGTATCACATAAACTCCGTAGTTCTCATTTTTCAGCCGTACCAGAGTCCGGTCCGACGCGATGTTAATCCACATACCGGTTACGAAGATCACCGAACCAACGATAAACCGCCACCAGAACCATTGTCCTTCGTAGTCGTTCTTGTAATGAGAAACGTACCTCGCCTGGTCATACCATGAATAAACCCAAAAGAATTGTAAGTTTAAACTGGTATAAAGTGAAATAGTCCGGTATAACTTATGCTAAACCGAATTGCAGACGGAATCAGATACAGACTCGCCTGTCAATCATTAATAAACCCAAAAGAATTGTAAATTTTTAAAACCGGAACAAAGTGAAATGTTCCGGTATAGTTTTACTAAACCGAAATACATCTAAACCAGACCGGAATCAGATACAATCGTTCGTTACCTGGATATAGGCGTTGAGGAGATTAAAGGCGAAAGCCATGGCGGCGATGCTGATCGGAAAGCTGTTTTTACTCGGGGAGGAGGAGGAGGAGCTGCGGAGGAGGCGGAGAGGGTAGACGATGGTGCGGTGGAAGTAGTGGATGATGTAAGGCGAGAAGAGGATGAGAGATTTCGGATTGAGAAAGTGGCGGCCAAAGGGGAAGAGGAGGAGGGAGAGGCATAAGGTGGGGCTCTCCATGAGGAACCAAGCGAGAGGAGGAGATAAAGTGGGGCCCCATCCGGCGCGGTTGTGTTTGCCGTAAGGAGCTTGGAGGAATTGGAGGGCGAAGGCGGTGGGTGGGCCGGAGTAAATTAGGGCGAGGAGGCAGTAGCGGAAGAAGTTTTGATCGGCCATCTCTTTCATTTATTTTGGCCAAGTGAGGAAGGAGGAATCAGATCTCTCTCTGTGCGGAGTCGAGTATAAATAAGATTTTGTTTTTTTTTGGACAAAAAATAAGACTTTGTTTACTTGCCAGTTTTGTCTTGCAGTGCAAACAACCCTATTCAGGCAACAAACACACATAAAACATATCAACAAACTTGACATGGGTTTTCTGAAGGGACGGGTTAACGACATTCAGATCAACAAACTAGATCCTAATACTCGCTAACTGAAGCAGCCGAG
>OVBX01006536.1:0-11725 GCA_900406325.1 Erucastrum elatum
AAAATATGAAATTCCGAGACCATGAGATTTGACCAGTTATAACGCTTCATTTCATCAGATTGTGCCACATCCTTAAATCCAATTTTTAAATATTTTAGAAACGATTTTCTTTCCTATCAATTTTATTATGGCCGATTTGGGTGAAAAAACATGGATCAAAAGATATTTGCGAATCTAAGCCGAAAAAAAATTAATTAGGTGACCGGTATGAATAGTAGCGGGCAGATGGTGGGGAATTGACAACGAAACCCCCGAGCGAACAGCATGTTGGAGTATTAGGGTGCAGTTGAGCTACGCAAAACAAATCTAGGGGAGATACGGATGTTTCCTACTTTATGTGATAATGACATTTTGTCCCTACTATTTTTGGCAAACATTCCCGCCTCAGCTTGTACTTCAAAAATCGATTTAAACACGTGACGAAATATTAAAACCATAATTTGTTGCCAATAATTTAGGTATGGTTCTTTACCTATTTATGTACGAAGACGATATGGGTTGATCCACAATTATAATATAGTATGTTTTTATGATGCGTTCCGTTGGCTACGTGAATATAAGAACAAATCTAGTGAATATTAACAAATACACAAGGTTGCATACTAAGTTAAAGTAAGTTATCGTAGTAGGAGAACCTGTAAAGAGACATAAACCGAGCAATATGAGAATCTGTAAAGAGACATAAACCGAGCAATAACATGTTTAAGAGGTAAGAGGAACGTCGTAAGGAACTAAAACGAAGGAGGATCGTAAAACTTTGAAACAACAAAAAAAATACAAGATATGAACTATGTAAACGACGAAAGTTAACTGGACAAGTAACGACATTATAACGTAACTAAGTAACGTAACTAAGTAATTGTAATATAGTAGCTGCGAAACAGACGAAAAAAATGGCAACAGACGAAAGCTGTTTGCAGGTTTTTAGAAATCAAATTGTTTATTTGCTTCCACACACTTTCATAATTACACTGAATCTAGCTAGGATATTATGTCTGTAGAGTAGGCACGTTCCACCACCTCTACAAGCACGATAGGGCCATAACCGGAATATCGAAATAAGACACAGTGATTTACCGGGCACCTAAATAACTTTTCGTTTATGTATATAGCATGCAATTGGCATTTTATTAAACAAATATTCTTGTCGCGTCAAGCCTTTAAAAAATTAATACAAGTTTCGTATATTAATACCAAGGTCGTCTCTCTTGCTGTGAATCAAATCCTCCCGACCAAAAACAAAGCAAATAAAAAAAAACCTTGAAACTCTCCTAATCTCACAAGAACGGCACAAGATAAAAGAAACCAAAGATCATCGACTAAAACAGAAATGATGAGTCCATGTAGATCTTTGCCAAGCAAATCAAGAAAAGCGAGCAAGAACCCTTATTCAAACCGTGGACTCGACAAATTCTCTAAGCTTCTCTCAGAGCTCGACGAGAAGAGACAGAGCATCTACTCCAAGAAGCTCGATTCAGGAGGCCCGCCTCTTGTCCGATTCGTGTTCACAAGCTCCGGCGAGTGTGTCCCCGTCGTGATCAGATCATCCTATCTTCATAAACAGAAGAAGACCAAAGATGTTGTTGCTCCTGCTGCGGCTAAAGTCAAAGCAGTGGTCAACGAATCGAAAACAGAGGAAACGACGAAAACAGAGCCCGAAACAGAGGAGAAACAGAGCTGCGTTTTGAACGAGAATCTGAAGAAGATAGCGAGACCGAACCGGTTCTTTCTTGTGACTGTGATATTGGTTCTTGTTTTATTGGTTTTATTTGGAAGATCCGCTGCGATTATGTTCACCTGTGTATGTTGCTTGGTACTTGGTTCCAACGATCAAGGAACAGAGCGGAAACAGAGGATCTTCCTCATACGCTATGAGGAAGAAAGATTTCGCTAGGAAATTGAGTATTGAAACAAGAGCATCTTTTAATCCAAGAACTGTTCGTGACTATTCTCCTCGCAAGTAGAGTTTTCGTTTTCTGGCTGCTCGTGAAAAAACCGCGTGACCGAGCAAAAACGTTCTTTGGTTTATTTTTTTGGTTACGTTTTGTTTTTGTCTGTTTCTTTCGTAGTTGTTAATTTTCAGACAGCTGAATTAGCAGAAAATTGAGTATCTTTCTCTCTTAGAACTCAAATGTTAATAGGTGTACATATGCTGCATATGATATGCAGTTAGACAATGTTCTTGGTTACATATTATCTGCTCTGCCTACTGGAAACATAGCTTGACCATCTAGATCAAAATAGTGTAACTAACTCAAGAAACTGATGGTGGTAATATTTTCAAAGTATTCCTAATTGTCTACTTTCTTTAGATTTTTCTTAAATGTAAAATTTATTAAAGCAGAAAAAACGTTTTACATCAAATGCATCATTAGATAGAGCTTGAAGATTTTGAAATTACAGAATTATAATACGCGTGCATAGTAACTTGAATTACGATTTTACTTTGACTTTTGCGAATTTTCTAAAGTTTTGTTTTGATTTTCCTAATAGTTTGTATGATCTCTACATTTTTTTCATAAACAGTGCCTACAGGTGTAGCGCAAAATTTAAAATTATCGGAAGAATTTCAAATTCATTATTTGGTTAACCTAGTAATTATATATGGTTAAGAGCAGAACACACAATAATATAGTATGATTAGGCCCCTTGTGTGGGTTGTAGTTAAATAGTTTGTGTCGTGCACAAAAAAAAAAGTTAAATAGTTTGTGATCTTGAAGTAGATTTGGAAATGACACTAACTATTGAACCGTAGACTTCTAAAGTAAACACCAAAATACATTTTTCGTTAAAGAGAATTTTGGTAGTTTTTATCAATATATCTTAGTGGACAGCCATAAGATTAGTTAAATTATAATTAAAAAATGTAGTGCTAGTTTGAAAGTTATAAATGTAATAAAAAATCAAAGTTTAAAAAGTGTTTATATACACATTCAATATGTCTCGTAAAAATTTAATGGAAGTTCGTATAGAGGTTGCGGTCCTCTCAAGGAGTTTTGAGGTAAAACAGAGTCGTCTATTTCTTACTCATTACTTTTGTCCGGTTCACAAAGTACATATTTCTATTTATCGGATATTTTCTAGAAGTCCGGATATATATTTTTACCATAAAATAATAGAACCGATCTGGATATTTACATCTAGATGCAGCTAATACAAAACCAACATGTAAAGTTAACGGTACTGAATAAACATCAGACTATCACTGGTAAACTCGAATAATCTCATCTGATCAAAAGAACAATGAGTGTAATACTAATAAGACAACTAAACTGTAACTAAACTGTAACATAAACCAAATAAATAAAAGTGGAAACATGGGTGCTATTCGTTTGCTCATCGTCCATCTGGATGAAGATGCAAATCAATGTTTTGTTTTGTACACTAAAATGTTATATTTAGATGAATCACCCAACTGCATTTATGAAAATTTATCTCAAATTTTCATCCAAATGCAGACGAGTCTTCACGAAGCATCTGAATAAAGATGAATCTTTGTCAAAATCGGAAAAAACACAATTTCCGCCAAAATTGAGAAAAGCAACTTCCCGCCAAAATCGGAAAAACACAATTTCTCGCCAAAAACGGAAAATGTAATTTCTCGTCAAAACTAAAAAAATGCAATTTCCCGCCAAAACCGAGAAAATGTAATTTCCCGCCAAAACTGAGAAACATAATTTTCCGTCAAAATCGGAAAAACACAATTTCCACCAAAACTAAGAAAACAAAATTTTCCGCCAAAATCGGAAAAACGCAATGTCTCGCCAAAACCAAAAATGCAATTTCCCGTCAAAACCGAGAAAAAGCAATTTCCCGCCAAAACTGAAAAAACTCAATTTCCCGCAAAAACTAAAAATACGCAATTTCCCGCCAAAACCGAAAGACACAGTTTTCCGCTAAAACCAGAAAACATAATTTCCCGCAAAACCGGAAAAATACAATTTTCCGTCAAAACCAAAAAAATATATTTTGCCACCAAAAGCGAAAAATGAAATTTCTCGCCAAAATTGGAAAACACAATTTCCTGTCAAAACTGGAAAAACACAATTTCCCACCAAAATCGAAAAGCGCAATTTCCTACCAAAACCAGAAAATAAAATTTCTCTCCAAAATCGAGAAAGCGAAATTTGCCGCCAAAATTAAAAAAAACGCAATTTTTCCACCAAAATCGGGAAACATAATTTTCCGCCAAAACCGAAAACGTAACTTTCCGCTAAAATCAAAAAAACACAATGTCCCACCAAAACCGAAAAACTCAATTTCTCGCCAAAATCGAGAAAACATAATTTGCCTCCAAAATTAATTTCCCGCCAAAAAATGTAATTTCCTGCCGAATTTATTTTAATTATTTTAATAATAAATTCATCTCGATGTAGATGCGAATAGAAGAAAACCAAACAAATATAGTTGCATCTAAATGATTCATCCGGATGCATAGACGAAATGAAGAAACGAACAACACCTAAATGGAGCATTTGGATAAACCATCCAGATGGACCATCTAGATGCATCTTTCAGATGTACAAACGAATAGGGCCATAGTAAGATTTTCATTAATCAACTATACTTGAGCAACAAACTTCATACAAAATCTCAGCAGTACTTGAAAACTACATGGACAAGTTCTGTAAGCTATCTGCAAAAGAAACCCATCCAAAGCAGCACAAAACCAATGAAAACTTTGATAAGCAAGCCATAGACCACTCTCGACTTTCACAGTATCACATTCGTAAAGTAACTTCAAATATAGAAAACAAGACAATTTCGGACAGGCTTCCCAGATCTAGTAGCTTCCTTTCTTCGTTTAGTTTCGTACTTCGACCTTGGTTCACGCAAGTCACAATATGGAGGCGATGGATGAGTTGTCCCAGCTTTCAGATTTGATGAGACAAGCAGGGGCTGCTCGCTGACGAAGATCCCGAGAAGAGCTCTTCTTCTTGACGTCCCTGCTACTTCTCTCAACGTCGTTGCCCTAGGGAATGTGGTTGGTTGTTATCGAGTTTACATTTTGGATACTATATCGAGTTCTCGATAAGGTTTGTTGTGAAATGTTCCCGTAACCTAGGAGTATTGTAAGATGCATTCTTAGCTTCGTAGCTTACTTTCTTATGCTTATCATTATCATCCATTGTTTGATTAGAGAGAGAGTTGATGATGTGTTTGATATTTGTAACAAAGAGAAATTCACTTCCACAAAGTGTATTTCTGGAAGAAAAACATATGATCTTTGCTGGTCTTTGTTTTTCATTGGAACTCTGTTATGTAAAAGACTTATAAGGGCTAAGCTTTCTCGCTTTGCTTACTGGAACAGGTAGCTGGGACGTCTGCAATTCTGAATAGCTTAATTGAACATACAGTTCTGGTAAGTTGTATACTGAGTGTGTGTGGAGTTTGTTTACGTCACTACTGGCTGATGCGGTTTCTTTAAGCAAATCACCTAAATTACTATGGACAGACGACAGTTGAGAACTGTGCTACACGGGCTCTATAATCAGTAGCTTGAGCTGGGAGGAATCAGTGGCAGCATGTCAATAATCTTGCAAATTGACAATAAATCTCAACAAGTTTCTGCTAAAGGCTCCATAAGAGGAACAGATGCCGGGTAAGTTCTTGCTTATCTGCACAATCGTAATTGTAAATACTTATTTGTTGTTAAAATCAACATCCTTAATCAAAGGTCATACGGCTCAGCTGTAATATATTAATATGTTGCCACCTTTAAGTCTAATGCACATTAGCAGCTTCACTTTTTTGGGTTAGAATCTGAAGCTAAGTTATATGTATAAATGAAACACTAATTTAATATGAGATTCAACGTGAATAATCTAAAGTAACCAACGTATTTGTATGAATGTTCTTGTTCTTAATAAAACTCTTGCTTTGTTTTATTAATCTTTCTTAACTTTCTTATTAGATCTCCTTACACTTTGATCTCTTTATATAGAGGTATTAGACATCTTAACTTCAACCTAATACAACTTGATCTAGGAGTCTTTCCTTATTTCCTAAACCTATTTGTTATCCAACTTGCTTTAGGATAACTTGTTGTCTAAGCAATGAAGCTTATCCAACATTCACCCCCTTAAGCTTCATGTTCTTTTGAGCTACATCATGCACACCAACCCTCTCTCTCATCTCCTTGAAATGTGTCTTTGCCAAAGCCTTTGTAAGCACATCCGCGAGCTGCTCCGTTCCATGGACGTGTTCAACATCAAGTTGATCATTCTCAATGCATTCCCGTATGAAGGGGAACATCTTGTGGATATGTTTGCTTCTTCGATGAAACACGGGATTCTTGGTTAATGCAATAGCTGACTTATTGTCGAAACTGATCATTGTCTTCTCATGTTTTCTTCCTGTGATCTCTAACAACAATTCTTGAAGCCAGATAGCTTGTTTAGCAGCTTCTGTAGCGGCGACAAATTCTGATTCACAAGATGAAAGAGCGACTATCTCTTGCTTTTGTGAACACCAACTAATAGGTGTGTCTCCAAAGCAGAACAAGTGACTAGTAGTACTCTTACCATCGTCTATGTCTGTGTTGTGGCTGCTGTCGCTATAGCCGACAAGTTTATTTGTTCCTCCTTTCTTGTATACCAAGCCGTAGCTTAGAGTACCTCGCAGATATCTCAACACTTGCTTGAGAGCATTGCCATGTGATACTCGCGGAGAGTGCATGTATCTACTTAGTAATCCTACTGAGACGGCAAGGTATGGTCTTGTATGGAGGAGATACCTGAGACAGCCGATCCTTCTTCTATAGACAGTTGCATCAATCTCTGGTTCTTCTAGTGCTTTGGACAACTTGAGACCAAACTCCATTGGTATTAATGTCGGGTTGCAAGTATCTAGACCTGCTTCCTCCACTATACGTTTTGCATATGCCTCCTGTTTGATCTCAATTCCCTTTAGCACTTGTCTTACTTCAATGCCAAGATAGTAACTCAGCATCCCAAGATCGGACATCTCGAATTTCTTAGCCATTATAGTCTCGATCCGTGCTACTGGTGCAAAAGCTTCTTCGAAATCAATACCAAGCTCTTGAACATACCCTTTTGCAACAAGTCTAGCTTTAAACTTGTTAATTGAGCCGTCAGCGTTTCTCTTGATCTTAAATACCCACCTGAGTCCAATGACCTTCACGCCTTGTGGTTTCTCGATCAGGACCCATGTCTTATTCTTATTGATAGAATCAATATCATCTGAGCACGCAACTCTCCATCTTTTATCTTTACTTGATTCTTTGTAGTTGAACGGCTCGTCATTAAGACCAAGTAGTAGAGTCTCACATTCAGTATCTGCTATCAAGACATAGTCTTTGAGATGTGTCGGAAGTTTAGTTTCACGAGCTGATCGTCTTAGTTCTTGTGTCACAGATTGAGATTCTGTTTCTTCCTCAGCTGGTTCTACTTCTCCTTCAACTGGTGCTGCTATTTCAACAGACTTTGTTTCTTCGACAGACTCTGTTTTCTCGACGGGCTCTGTTTCACTAGTTTCTTCTTCCACAGGCTGATCATTGCTTCCAGGTTGACTCTTAATCATGAAAGGACCAAAGCCTTCATCGTTTGTAACTCCCCACGTTAGTTTGAACATACCAGAATCACCTTCCTCAACATTATTTGCTCCCTTCCAGTTCCAGCGCATGCTTTCTCTGAAAATCACATCTCTACTTACAATTATCCTTCTCGTGCTTGGATTGTAAAGCCTGTAAGCTTTAGAACCTGGTTCAATGCCGAGATGAACAAGAGATTGTGATCGATCATCGAGTTTCTTTAGATGAGCTGAATCGAACTTTGCGTGTGCGACACAACCAAAAACTCTTATGTGACCAACACTTGGCTTTCTTCCCCTCAACCTCTCGTATGGAGTCTGATCTTTCAGAGCTCGTGTAGGAACCCTATTTATCAGATAAGTTGCATGTCGTACTGCTTCACCCCACATATAATTGGGTACACATTTTGCTTTTAACATACTACAAGTCATCTCCATCAACGTACGGTTCCTTCTCTCGACGACTCCGTTCTGTTGCGGTGTGTAAGGAGCTGTCAGGTGGCGCCTAATACCATTGCTATTACAGAACTCTTGAAAATCTTTTGAAGTGAATTCACCTCCCCTATCAGTTCTAAGAGTTCTTATATTCTTGTTAACATCTTTCTCGACAAACATCTTAAAGGCTTTGAATCTTTCAAACGCCTCTCCTTTATCCTTTAATAATATAAACCACATATATCTTGTGCAGTCGTCTATTATTACGAATATGTACCTGTTGTTTGCGAGTGTAGCAGGTGATATTGGCCCACATAGATCAGCGTGAAGTAATCCAAGAGCTTCTGATGATCTAAATGTTGTTGCTTGAGGAAATGATAGGAGAGTTTGCTTTCCAACTAGACAAGAGTCACAGAGTTGGTTGTCTCCTTTAATCTCTGGTAATCCGACTACCATATCTTTTGTAGACATAGCTTTCATGGTCTGAAAGCTAATGTGACCTAGTCTAGCAGGCCATCTCCATGGAGTTTCTTCAATCTTTGCGTGTAGACAGGTGGGTTTACCGATTTTAAGACTAATCTTGTACAACCGGTTTGGACCTCTCTGAACTCTTGCAAGTAGCCTACCATTGTTATCTTTCATAATGAGAAACTCGTCCTTCAATCTCACATCGCATCCTTGTTCTGTTGCTTGACCTAAGCTTATTATGTTGCTTGTAGGCTTAGGGAGATAGTAGATGTCTGTGAGAAGCTTCTGTTTTCCTGTCTTCGCTTCGAACAAGATGGATCCTTTTCCATCGATGTTAATATATGATCCGTCTCCAAATCTCACTTTCCCTTTTATCTTCTCGTTAAGCTCTGAGAAGAATGATCTTTCACCAGTCAGGTGGTTACTGGCACCATTGTCTAGGTACCAAACTCCTTCTTCATTCTTGTTCTTGTCAAGTGTTTTAGGTGAGATTTTTCCTTCGTTGAGAAAGACGACCTCATGCATAAGCAAAGTGTTATCAGCTTTCTCTGTCTCCGCAACATTCAACTCTTGATCATCTTGTTTCTTTTCGGGACAAACAGAGGCAAAGTGACTCTTCTTCTTGCAGTTGAAGCATACAATCTGAGAGTAATCTCGTTTCTCTTTATTCCTCACCTGTGAGTTACCTCTACCACGGCCTCTTCCTCTGTTCCCACGTCCTCGGTTCTGATTCTGTCCTCTTCCTCTTCCTTTCGAGTTATCATACTGATCATTCGAATTGGAACTTGAGTACAGAAGGTTTCCCTGGTGATCTTGAGCTGCTTGTGCTTCCTTAAGTTTCATACGCTCCTCAAAAGCTTTCAGTCTTCCGATCACGTCTTCATATGAAACTGTATTTAAGTCAAGCAACTGCTCAAGCGATGCTGTCATATGAATAAACTTTAGTGGCAAGCTATCAAGAAATTTCTTTACTACTTTAGATTCCTCGATGCTCTGCCCTAATGAAGACGACTTTGAGGTGAGCTCCTTAATCTTGTTTGAGAATGAATCTATGGTATCTGAATCACTCATCCTTAGTCGATCGAACTCAGCCATTAGAGTTTGTAGACGAGCTGTTCTTACACGTTATGCTCCAAGGTTTCTGGTTTTAATTGCTTCCCAGATATCTTTAGGTGAGTCGTCATCATCGATTTGTAAGACTAGGTTTTCAGGTAGTGGTTGAAATAATAGTGCTGTTGCAGCGTCGTTCTTCTCTTCGTTTTTGGTTCCAGGATCGATTGATTCCCATACTTTGTGGACTCGTAACAGTACCTTCATCTTCTTTGCCCACACAGTGTAATTCGTTGAGTTCAGCATTGGACAAACGATGCCATAAAGGACTCCTTCTTTTCTTCTTACTTCTTTTGTTTCTGTTAAAGCTTCCGTAGCAGCATCTGTGCTTGTTAAAGCTTTCGAGTCCGCCATGGCTCCCTTGTATCAAGCTTCTAATCACACAACGAAGACCTTCGCTCTATTTGTATGAATGTTCTTGTTCTTAATAAAACTCTTGCTTTGTTTTATTAATCATTCTTAACTTTCTTATTAGATTTCCTTACACTTTGATCTCTTTATATAGAGGTATTAAACATCTTAACTTCAACCTAATACAACTTGATCTAGGAGTCTTTCCTTATTTCCTAAACCTATTTGTTATCCAACTTGCTTTAGGATAACTTGTTGTCTAAGCAATGAAGCTTATCCAACATAATCCACCTATCAATGGTTTCATACTGTTTTCTGTAATCACCATGACATATTTGTACCCTTTAAAAATTGCAGCTCCGCCACTGGAAGTGATTGATTTGCCTGGACTGGACTAGAGAATATTTGGACGATGCAATGGTTAGATTATGAACTACATGATGCCTTTGTTATACTCCTAATCACCTGTCACAATCATATATATTTTCATTTTTTCTATTTGACGTTCTGGTTGAAAGGGAAACATAGATTCATTATCATATTTTCCTTGTCGTCTCGTAATTTGTTTCTTGACTCTCTTGGCAAAATTAGTGAACATGCACGACAAAATGATGCACACTGCTGGTGAAGACCCTAAAGGAGTATGATCCAGACAGTAGTGCACTAACACTGTCATAAGTACTGTGATTTCCCTTACATATTTCTCTGTTTATAGGCACTAGGGCCGTAGGAATTATCAGTAAAATTAACCAGGCAGCAGAGAACCCCAAAAGCCCCTGCAGCAGTGCAAGGAGGCTCTTCTATCAGACAAAGGGGACTCCAAAAACAATTGATATTCCATGGGTTGCACTAATTGGTCAATTCGTCTCAGTCGCATCAGCGCAATCTGGAGGCAGTGAGAACTCTTTTTACTTTTTTTTTGTTAAAGGAGAACTCTTTTTACTACTTCCTACATTTAACAAAATACACAACATCAATTATTTGATAGAAAAAATACGATATCAACAATCTTAACGCCAACTATAATTTTTTCTGACTAGAAGGACGGATACTTTTGTTGTTTTTTCAATACAAATATTGATAATTCGTTGTTTTAATTATATAAAATGTGACATGATTAAATTGTAGTTATGCGAATTTGTTATAGTATGTACATACGACGAAATTTAAAATGCGCCACATAACGTTTTATGTTTGTAAATAAGTTAAACAATAGCAATATCTGAAATTCGTACTTGGGATATTATATATTTTAAAAAATTATAAATTATATAAAATATTGCTAAACATATAAAGTCGTCAATAATATTTTCGATTAAGTCTTATTCTCGTGTAGTTACAAATTTTAATTTCTAATATCAACTTTTTAAATCATTGTAGATTTTAATTTATGTTATTGATATTAAAAAGGTTATGAGATATGAAATTCATTATATAAAAGCATAACCCATTTTATTAGGCTCCATTAAAATAAGCCCACAGCAATATTATTAATAATTTTTTTCATTAGTCATTTTATTAAGGATGTGTTTAGAAAATTTGAACATCTTACTCTATTAATAACTCTTATTTGAGGTATTTGAGTGTGTCCACCTGGGACTGGAAAATCATCCAATCAGAATATTTCGTTTTGCCACATCAGCGATTGATTTCGATATGGGTTCTAATTTTTTGGGTCCGTTAGCTTTTATTTCTTTGGCCCATTTAGCCAACTAAAAGGGAAAGCCCTAAACATACAGTAAGACGACGAAACGATGCTTCACGAGATCCTTTCGTTTTGTTCTTCGGCTTTTCCACTTCTCAAATATAG
>OVBX01006539.1:0-11722 GCA_900406325.1 Erucastrum elatum
TCAAAGAAGCCTACATCTGACTTCGACCAGGTAAATGCTTTCTAGTTTCTTTCAGTCTCTGTGCATTTCAGTTGAAATTTATTCTCATTAATGCTGCATGAGTTTAGATTGTGAAGTACTGCGAAGGTTCTGGATGCCGAAGAAAAAAGATTCTTGAGAGCTTTGGTGAAGAGGTGTGAGTTGTGTTTTACTGATCATGATGATCAAATCTTTAAGTTATTCATTAAATTTACGCCGCTGATTTTCTTGTTGCAAACAGTTTCATGTGCAGCAATGCAAAAAAACGTGTGATGCATGTAAGAATCCAAATCAAGTTGCTCGTTGCTTGGAGGAGCTCACGACTACCTCCTCCCGAAGACACAACTCTTCTCGAGTTTTCATCACCAGGTTTTGCTAATAACCTCATCTAATTGTGCAACAAGGTATACAAAAGTGTAACTGAACTCCATATTTTGCAAGCTCGAGTGATAATAAGACCAATGAGGGGCAGTACTCCGAGTTCTGGAATCGTGATGAAGATGGAAGCAATTCCGATGAGGAAATATCAGATTCAGATGGTAACACTTCCTTCGTTGATATTTTAGCATATAGATATCCAATCTTTTTACTCACGTGTGTAACCATATTTACACCCAGATGGCGCTGATGCTGTCAAAAGCCTAGCAGGACCTAAACTATCGAAGAAGCTGGGAGTAGATGAGAAACTGGTTTTACTGGAGCGGGCTGAGGAGAAGTACTACGAAAGGAATAAACAGGTTTGGTTACAGTTCCACTTTCATCTTCCTTAGATACAAAAGTTTACCTTATCAAAAATCCTACTTAAAACTGGTTGCAGGTCAAAAAGTCTGAGAAGAATGCAATATCTGAAACACTAAGGGAATCAAGCAAGCAGAGACTCTTGAACGAGCTGACACGAGTACTTCAGCTGCTCAATGTAGAAGAGTAAAAAATCTCTTGAACCCTCTTTTCATTATTATTTGTGCCTCTCTCTTATCTCATTGAAGTGGAATGTTGATGCAGGATTGATTCCCAAAACGCATCTGAGTTTCTTGAAAACGAGTGCTATAGAAAATACAGCAAAGCAGGGAAATCGTTTTACTACTCACAGATAGCGAGTACTGTGAGATGGTTAGGAACCGCAAGCAGAGACGAGGTAATGAACCGACTTAGCCCAGTGGTTACTAACACCAAAGGAGAAGAGCCATCAGGAGAATCAACCCTGGTGACCGAACCATTCGAGAACGTAGAGCAAGAAGACAGAAACACATATACAACCGAGCCACAGGTCGATGAACCAACACAGCTGCTAGTGACTAGCCCGAGCCGTTCGCCTATAAGGCTCCCAGAGATTCCGTCATTCTCAGAATTTGTGAACAGGAGAAAGATGAAGCATTCTACTGAAGGTTCTGATGGCAAGAAACCGGCAAAGATAATGAAGCTACTGTAAAAATTGCAGTTACGTCTTTGATATATTCGTTTAGTACAGCAACCTTCTTATTTGTTTTGCTAGTTTTGGGATTGGCTTATCGTCTCTTTTAAAGTCGAATTATACAGTGTTCCACCCGGTTAAGTAGACTCAATTGGAAGTAAACCAGCTAAACCGATAAAATTTAACAAACAAAAGAGAACAGGCTCAAGAAAAAAAATCTACAGATTCTCTCAACCTCTCCTTGTCTAAAACGACAACAGCTGTCCATTCTTTTCCGTGAAAAGCGCTCACTCACTTCGAAAAGCACATCTATAGACTATACGTAATATTTTTATATTTTCTTAATCGTATTTTTATATTACACGATCCGTGATCTGCGCTAAGAGATACACCTCATCGAGAAACTCGAGACTGAAGAATCTACGGCGGCGCCGGCGTAAACCCTAGCGTGATCGCTCTCTTGACCGTAGTCCATCATCGGACGGTACTCCAGATCATCGTCGTGATCGTAAACAAACTCCGGCATCTCTATCTCGTTCCTCCTCACGTGCTCCCACAAATAGTCAACTCTGCTTATGTACCTTAGCTTCCCGTACAACCTACCGTAGCCAATCATCACACCAAACAAATCAATCAGTAACCGAAAATATCTCAGTTTCTTATAACCGAAAAAAAGCGACGGTTACAGGTAACTCACCCGCCGGAGAAGAGGAATCGGCCGCAAGTGGCGAGGAAGAGACGTGATTGAAGGCCTGGATGGAGGAAGTAAACCTCCTGAAGATTGTCTCGTACGTTAACCGGAATCGCGTCGTAGATCGCTCGCAGAGCAGAGATTCCCGGGAAATTTTCGGTTCTCTGTACGCCGGTGTGAATGTAGAGAATGGAGAAAGGTTTTCTCCCTAATCGAGGAAAGATCTTCTCCTCAAGATACTCCTTCAACACATCCAGTGACAGAAGTCGAGCTGATTCAAGAAAAAATCATATAAGATCTTAACAAAGAATTTGAAATAAGATTTAGAAAAGCTTTATGAATCAAGTACCTGGAAAGAACTTGCCGATGATCCGAAGGATCTTACGTCCTCGTTTGTCTCTGCCATGGATCTTAAAGATCTCGAGCTTCTCAATCAGCTGCTCTTGCTCGGTCTCCGATATCTGAGTGCTCATCTTTTCAACGGTGATAAATCAGTTGAAAAATGCGGCGAGTGAGTGTGATGAGCTCTGATTATTTTATAGCATCTTTCGGAATATTCTATAGCATCTTGTAACGTGATCTTTTCTCACCTCTCCGTGGGTCCTACAATCATTACCTGTTAAAGCAATTAATCTGAACCCTCCATTTAGTCTACATCTAACGGCTACTGTCTTTTGGACTCTTTTCCCGCGCACACTTAAGCGTTACGTTACGTTTCGCCTCATCACATCACTAGAGTTTTGGATAAGCTTGGCTTGGCTTATTATATGTTGCCGACCAAGACTAAATCGAATTATTAGTTTTTAACACTTTACAATCTAGTGTAATAGAGATCTGTATCTGTTGTTTATCCATAAGCACATGCAAGAAAAATATTCACAAGGGGACAAGAGCATTGTATCTAAACGCATATATCATATGTATAATACCAAGAGCATTGTACATAATTACATATGTATTAAAGCAATATTTCTAAGTTTCCAAATTCCAATACACCCATATACATTCACGATACACCCACACGCATTATATCATATTATGTATACAACATACATACATGTGTGACTCTTACCATAAACCTCACTTCTAGGCATTATACATACCATGATCCAATGCTAGATGACTGCAGATACTCGAGCTATTAGTTGAACCTAACAATTTTTGAAACCTAAGTATCTTTTTTTATTGGCACAGGGCGTGATTAAGGAGGAGTTAAAGTTTCCTATGACAATATTAAGTACTTGAATCACTTGCATGAAAGCCCTATAACTATCAGGATCAAGTGACTAGCATTCACAGATTCACCTCAGATTTTCTGCAACAACTACAACGGTCACTTAGGTTGATTGGCCTCATTTGCTTGATCAAGGGTGAATCCAGACATCTCCGCTAGTTTAGCCAGTTCTATTTCTCCGCTTAAGACCTAAACAATAAAGAGAAGTGAAACATGAACTGAAATGCGATGGCAAAAATATGTAACAAGGATCCAGAGGTTTTACTCACCTCTCCATTTATCATCCATGTCGGGAATCCTTCGATCCTAGCATCTGAACACGCCTTGAATATTTGAACTCCTTTCTTATAGCCTTGGGGAAAACATTCCACGTAGTTCAGTAGTTTCGCTGCTTCTCTTCCAAACATCTATAGATGAGAAGGAACTTACATGAACATCATATATTCATAAGAAAAACTGACTTGAAATGATTTAGCTACCTCTTTTTGCTCTAGGCAGTGAGAACACCAGAATGCTCCATACATTTTAGCTCCAATGGAGTTTAGATGTTTGGCTAGAGCAACAGCGTAAGGGCTCGACGATGTAATGATCTCTGTTGAATAATATGGCAGTTCAATGTCACCCGAGCTGCAAGGAGTGAAACCAAAGACATATTGTGACTCATTCATCCTCGGATAGCTATTTGTTCACTACTTGTTACTAAAAGTTGCCTTAGGATTCGAGAGAGAAATCTTAGAAAGTTAGAAACTAGATTACCGTGAAGGGGGTGGTTGAGCAGTGCTATAGGAAGCAGATAAGGAGGCAACTACTATGATTGCCAAGCATATCTGCAATCCTACAACTTGTTGTATCTCTTGCAACTTCACATCCTACCACATGCATGGGGCACACATTAACGTAATCTGAATTTAAGATATCTGAAATACACGGAATCCAAAATGTAAGAGAGGGTAATATAAAAAAGGTTACCTTTAAAGAGAGGAAAAATAGACTAAACGACAGGAAAGCAGACACTAGACAGTACAGGCACGATGATCCTGAGAGTTTTGTGCTAAGGATATACAAGAAATATGCACTAGCAGATGCCATTGTAGTCGTGGTTGCAAACAACGCAAAACGCCCATTGGTCTTACTGACCTCAAAGGGTAGATTCCCTTCCGCATTCCCAAGCTGTGAACTTAGAGCGGTTACTAATCCATACATAACAAACCCAATCACTGGCAGAGGAACACCTAGCAAAATGTAAAAAAGATCTGTCACTGAGTTCAGGTTTTAACACACAATATACGTGCAATGCATGTGGGACGGTTCCAGTCAATAAGACAACTCAAGCAGGGGACAAATGAAAAGGCAAAGCACTACATAGAGTGGAGCGAGGAATGCTACTGAAATTTGAACAGTCTTTTCTACGCATACTAAAGTACTGAAGCTCCCCAACGAGACAATACTATAGCTTGTAGCAAAAATTCAAGATTATCACCAACCAATCACAACTGAACATGATCTAATAAAGCCTTTGTGATTGAATTGCTAAATCAAGAGACATACACGAATACAAATCTCATAGTCTAGACTCAGGACTACTCATATTCATACAATCACTAAGGTTTAGTGAACAATTCAAAAAAAAAATGGAGCAACGTGAATCGAACTAAACCGATGGATAATACCAACCGAAAACAAGGGCGTAATCGCTGTTCAAGACATCGCCGCAAGCACCACCACCAACAGGGCAAAAGGCATCGGAGCCAGTGAGCTTGAGGTAAGTCAAATACGCGGTGTCTAGCATCCCAATACCGCCGAGCACGGTGTACAAGTTGTATGACGAAGTGTCAATTGGTACTTCACTTGTGGACGACGACGATGAGGAGGAGGAAGACAACGACGGCGCCGAATGTACACCATCTTCCGGCTTAGATGACGAACATTTGATCGAGAATATCCGATCATAAACCTAATTAACAGCATATGACTTCAATTGACTAATCACAGAAGAGATATATATGACAGTGAGAAGAAATTTTACCTCGAAGCGTCTCGGATAAAGAGTTGACGATGAAGGAGGAAGCTCAGGGAAGCCGAAATGAAACTGAGGAGACGATACAGAGACAAACCTCGCCATCATCGTCGTCCAACTATCGCTGTTCCACCATTGTTATATTGTTAAACGCTCAACTTCATCTTCTCCGCTTCCATCATCATCAGCCACTTGTTACATTACTGGGCCTAAGGCCCATTATATAATCCCATTCCGATCCATTACTAGCTCAGAGTTTTATTCTAACAGGTTACATGACGTGGCAATGTCGCCAGTTATGTGGCGTATGAGTAGCTCAAGCAGGATATCAGTATCTTGACAGTAGAAGCAAGACGAGATTTGAATTTTTTGACAAAATCTTGAGTTACATTGCGAATATAAACTAAAGCGTATAACGAAATATTGCATGAGTTGCGAGAGCGGGCAAAAGATCTCATATGTGAACTTCTCGCTGCTGTAAGTGTGATTCACTTCTTCTTATATAGCAGCTTCTTCATAACAACTGTTAAAACACATACAAAGATGCCTAATGCTGCCTTTTGTGGACATGTTCTCAACACAAGTGCTCTGTTTATGTGTCTAAGTGGCTATCTACCAAATAATAAGATCACTAGTTTCACTCGGAGGGTGGACCTCAGAGAAAGTACTGTAGTAACAACATAATTTCTTGGCCGCTCAGTAATTCTTCTCAAAAAAAGAAAAAAACCTTTGAAGTAAAAAGTGAGGCTCTAGGAAAATACTCTACAGGTATACAGAGATCCCTCACCACTGGAAACAAAAACTATACAAAGCAAGATCAGAGCTGAGAGCTGAGCTCTATCCATCCCAATCAAACAACTACTTGAGAGTATATCAATGGTGGCCTTTTCTTAGACTTGAGAAGTATCCACCACGCTTATCCTTTTGGCGCTCCTCATTTCCAACCTGGTGGTTTCAGGACATAATATAACATTTCACAATTGTCACACTCGCTGTGGTAATGGTTTACCCAGAAAAGTAGTTACCTCATGGAGTAGCTGCGTAACCATTTCTATGATTTCTGCAAAATCAGGCCTTTGAGCTGGGTCTTGTTGCCAGCATCTCTCAAGAAGTTCAGTCAGTTTTGGGTGCGTTTGCTTGGGGATTTTCGGTCTAAGTCCCTGTACAAAGAGCTCAGAGTCATTGTACAAAAACCTCTCAAAGCACAAGGAAAATAAATGTAAAGTCTTTACAAACATACCTTTTGGACAACACCAACAGCTGCTTGCAATGGAGTCAAGTGAGAATATGGGAGCTGTTTTTCATTAAACGAGTTTAGTATCTTCTACAATTCAAATCCGGAGAGAGCGATAAGTAAAGTGGGCTTACCTCTCCTGTCAAAAGTTCCCACAACACGATCGCATAACTGAAGATATCTGCTCTATGATCATAAGGTTTGTGCTCAATGACCTGAGTTCAGAAAGTATATTAGTAGAGACACAGCCAAACTCTTCACAGATATTTCATTAGATGCAACCAAAGAAGTTCCATACCTCTGGAGCCATCCATCGGTAAGTCCCAGTTTCAGCTGTCATGACCCCTGACTGAGTCTGCACTCTCGCAACCCCAAAATCAGCAACTTTGACGACCTGTTCAAAGTTTTACACAACCTAAAGACATGTACCTCTATTCTTGTAAAATGAGAAAACAAAAAGAATGCAAGACTGCATTATCAGCGACTAAAGAATGCTGCTGATACATGAGACTTACATCATGTTCGTCCATAAGAAGATTGGCGGTCTTTAGGTCTCGGTGAATGATATTGTTTTGATGCAAATAGTTCATTCCTTTAGAGACGTCAAGTGCCACTTTGAGCAAAGACTGAAGTTTAAAAACGCCTTTCTGTTTGTGAAGAAAATCATATATGCTCCCCCGAGACATGAACTCTGATATAGAATAGATCAAAATCAACCTACTATGTAAGTCAAAACTACAGAAGCCTGACAAATTTCTACCAGGCATGCATATAGAGAACACAAACTTACCAGTCACAATGCATAGGTTTGGAGATCGTGTACATGCACCGATAAACTGGACAACATTCTTGTGCCTTACTTTCCTGTAACAACCACCATCCCCGGAGAACAATCAGCATCAATAATATGCATGTTGTTTACTTTATAGGCCATAAAACTGAAATTTGAGTGGAAGGTTAGAGTAATAAACAACTATAAATGAGAATGAGAATAAACTGTAGCATACCTCATTATGTACACTTCCTGAGAAAACTCTCGGAGCATTTCAGTATTTACACGCTCAGGTTTTAGGATTTTGATGGCTACTTCCTGACTGCAATAGGTTCCTTTATACCTGCATAGACTTACAAAAATATATAATATGTATCCTATATACTTCGTAACATAAACTTCCAGTATTTTGGATGATGAACTCACAGTTCTCCGTATGATCCACATGCCACTTTCTTTTCAATTTTGAGCTGCTTCATGTCAATTTCCCACTCATCAGTTCCATCCGTGGGTATTTCAACACAGGCGGGTAGAAGCTCGTTAGTGGACTTGTCATGCTCAAAGAAAGTAATAGACTTTTGCCTTGAGCTAGGTTGATCCTGCAGAGAAGCCAGTGTATGGAGAGAAAGATGAGTTAAAAAAAAAATTGATGCAAAAAACACAACATCAGTAACTTGAATTTCAAAAATATATAAAATATACCTTAAGTTTCAGTATCTCCTTCCTCAATGCATCTTTTAAACCTTCTGTTTCCTATAGAAGCAAATCTCAACCAGTTTAGTGATGACAGGGACAGAAAGGTTAGCAATGGGTATTATCTTGCTAAGCCATTCACTTAAGACATCACTGGTAAGTAGCATGATGTCTTTAAAAGACCTTATCCATGCAGAAAACAGAAATCATACCTCCTGGGACCAACCATCGACAACGAAAACATCCAGAGAGAAACCATCCGCTGTAGAGAAAGCGTGAGCTTCTTGAATGTTCAATCCAAGTTCACCAAGCAAGGAAGTTAACTAAAACAAAAGACCATGTCTCTCTCTCAGATAATGGCATAATGAGAAAATTAGCCACTCATTCTTTACTGAAATTTCAATGCATCCTTCATAGTGTGACTAAGTTTAATCATAAGAACAAAAAAAAATCACCAAACCTGACTAAGGAGTTTGGGCTTGTCAATGGTTGAAAAGGTGATCTCGTGCATCGGCCTATAAAATAAGCAGCAAAGGACAATAACATCACACATGGTTGTGTAAGCATATCAGGCTAACAGAGAAAACATGAGACCAAGATTCCATGCTACAAAGTAGCTATCTTTAGATACTGAACTTTCAGAAGAAACTGAACTCTCACCGACAACTAGGCAACTGTGCATTGACAGCACTATCATCGTCATCAGCATGATGTTTATAAGCCTGTGTAAGAGCCTCAAAATTCGGAGAAGAACCAAAAGTCGGAGGCGCAAGAACCCTTCAAAACAAGAAGCAAAGTAAATAAACAGTCATTAAAAGAGAAAACGTCAAAAAAGATCAGCCACAACATTAATCCTTGCCTGCTAGAATGGTATGAGCTTTGAGCATCTTCCTTCACAGCAGGATCCGAAGCATCAGCGTCAGCAGAATGTCCATTAAGCGATGGAGAAACCTGTAATAAAGACCAATTAAGCAAAGCCAAAGAGTTCAGTTTCACAAAAAAAAAAGAGATGATTTTGGATATTACCTGTACACAACGAACTTCAAAAACAGGTCTAGTAGCAGGATCTTCAGCCATCTTGAGCAATCTCTGATGAGTAAGCACATCTTCTGCTCTCTCAACATTTACATCCATAGCATATCTTCAGATTTCAGACAAAAAAAAATCAAGTTCAGAACTTATCATGATTGATCCAAGAAACAGAGTTTTTTTTTAAAAAAAGAAAGAGTTACCGAGCAGGAAGACGATTGAAATGGAGCCAGAGGTGATCATCGAAATCAGGGAAGTGAGCTTCTTCGTAATTAGACTCCTGGATTCTCTGTAGAACGTCACCGTACACCTCGAGTTTCATACGCTGCTGCCTAGGGTTCTCCTTAGTAACCGAAGCAGCCATGACGGCTCTGCTTCCGCAACTCTCCTCCGTCTCGTCTTTGATCGCCATCGGAACCGAATCCTCCGATCCAAAACACGCACGAAAAGGTGAATGATCCAACAAGATTCAAGTAAAGGTGGTGAAGAGGATGAGAGAGAGAGAGAGAGAGAGAGAGAGAGAGAGAGAGAGAGGCTGGAGTTGAGAGTAGTAGCTCGGGTTGAAAAGCCAGGGAGGACATGAACGTCTGGTTGAGTTACACGTAGGGCACCGTCCACGTCATCATGTGGTGTCCTTTTCTTTAATCATTTTAAAAAAACTCTAAATGGATAATGGACAGTGCTTTTTTTTCAAATAATAATGTATGGTGATAATGATGTACATTTATAATAAAAAGGAAATCATGTTTAATGCATGTTGATAATGTTTACTGCATATTGTTCAAACTTCATTCCTATATTTAAATTTTCTTTATAATGAAGTGTACTACATTAATTTTTCTATCAAAAATGCCTAGAATAAACTATTTCTGTATAAAATATAAGTTTTTAGATTGTAAATAGCTCAGTGACATTAGGTTCTCATTAGGATAAGCCTTTCAGTTTTCAATCATAACGCAACAAAGGCATATTTGTTAGGGTAGTGTGGCCCATATTCGTTCGGTGTGTCTCCAAATTACATAAAGCTTCATTACACTCTAATGAAGGACTTAGCATAAGTAGTAATTAAAAGTGGCAACATTCCAAAGGTAAAAGTCTAAAAGAGCCACACAAAATAATGTGAATGAAACTTTTGAGTATAACCATGACGATATCTAGGTTTCGGTGATCAAATCACAAAAAAAATGTTTATATGAATATTAAAAACATATCCGATACTAAAATAACAAGAGGGGGAATATATCAATATACACAGCTGTGAAAAGAAGCATGCTGACGTGGCAAAAACCAGACAACTGTTCAATGATTGGTCACTGATTCTCTTCTCTTACACCAGTTCATGCTGACGTCCCTTTTACGTCATGCTTTGTTGTTAATATAGGGGGTTACACTTGCAAATAACAGCTTGAATCGTAACAGCTTGAATCGTAACGATAACAATCACAAATGAAAATGCAACAGAGGTTACTCTGATCTTCTTATTACGAGACAATTGGTATCTTCTATATGGTATATATATACACAATTGGTGGTATCTTCTCCCGGACCACGAGGTGGAATGATGGTCGCGCCTTGGTGACCCTACGCCCTACGGTGTCCACGCAGGTGCTTCAAGATCCTTGTCCGAGAGTATTGGGGATAGGTCGTCCCAGAAACTTGCTTCTATTTCATCCCTGTCAATCAAATATCATTTACATGAAGATAAAAAAAGAATGAAACCAAACAATGCAGACACAGATATGAGGAAGGTAAGCTACAAAGAAAGATGATTTTACCCAATAAACATCCAATATTACAGTGACACAAGAAACTCATAAAACTCAACGTAATATAACTAACCTTCTACGGCTTGCTGGAGATATAGGCCTTGCCACAGATCTTGACCTCGGCTGTGCAAGAGGAGATCGTGAGCCCCTGATTCAGAAATCAAACAATCTCAAGATTGTAGTTTCACTTCATAGTGTTTTACAAAACCATAACTGTCTCCAACAGAATGTCTTCACTATTTTAAAGATGATGATGATGATGATCAACACAAGCTCAAATCAACAAAGTAGTTCTTGAATTCCTTTGTCAAGAGAACTAAACAGGTCATTTCGAGCCACTGGGTTGATACCTTCTCTCTGGGCTTCTTCCACCACGAGGTGAATGATCGTGTCTTGGTGACTTCCTTCCAACACGAGGTGAATGGTCGCGCCCTGCTGACTCCCTTCCATCACGAGGTGAATGGCTTCTTCCACCACGAAGTGGATGGACGCGTCTTGGTGACACCCTTTCATCACGAGGTGAATTGTGGCGTTCTGGTGACCAACGGCGCCAAGAATCATCACGATCATCTTGCTTTCCTCGACTGCTACGGCCATCTCTGTCTTTTTCTACAACAGAAAAAAAGAGTACATAACAGTTATTAACCTTTTCATTTGTCAAGGGACTCGATAACCTTTTAATAGAGGCTTCAAGTGTTCACTTACCATTGTCTTTGAAGCGCTTCAAGCCACGATATTGTCCTGGGGTGGGAGTTCTCGGACGCTTTCTATGGGACTGAAGATGACACAGAGTAAAATCAAGCTCATGTAAATGGACACAAACTACAAAGTTACAAAAAGTCACTGTTAAGGCTGAG
>OVBX01006541.1:0-11716 GCA_900406325.1 Erucastrum elatum
GAATCACGCGAAAGAGAAATCAACCATGGGTACTATTGTAATTTGCTCCTTAATGAAAAGTGTATTTATGAAAATGTACTCATAGTAGTGGTATAAATGAATTGTGGTATGAGAGAAAGTGTAAACATGAAATTTTCCCATGTTTAGGAGATCTGTTATGATTTTTTTTGGCAGGTTTGTTTATATGGTAACACATATTAGTAAAAATTACAACTGTTGAAAACATACTTTTGAAAAACTAAACCAATTAATTAAAATAATGTATTGTATTTGCTATGTGTGAGTTTATATCAACAAAATCCAGAAATATATAAATTTCTTGATACCAAAAATATAGATATAATACTTTAATGAAATGTAAGAGAATAATTTTTTAATATAATATTAATAAGATAATATCAAATAGTTGAGTAGATGATGATTATCATATTTTCAAAAAAAAATTATTATTAAAATACTGTAATTATCATATTTCCAAAACTGTTTATTATTGAAATATATAAAAAATAGAAAAAACAAATTGACTAAACCTAAATTCATGGAGAATATGCAAATCGGTAAAATCATATCAATAATAGTATAGATAGATATCTTTTTTTTTTGAACAAAAAATAGAAAAAAAACTATTTATTACTACAAAGTCTTATAAACGAAGATAAAATTTAGAAATTCATGAATAAATATCAACATTTACAAAATAATTATTCTTTTGCAAACTCTATGTAACTTTTTATACTTTAGATAGGTGTCTTTCCCGAATTTGCGGGCAAATTTTTTTTTATAGATATTTATTAGTAAATATACTATTAGTTAAAATATCAAAAAAAAAATATATTAACTTAATAACATTTATCTAATTAAATAAGCAAATATATAAATATAAATAAAAATTGATGTTTTCAAGCCAAAATTTTGAAGTTATCAAAATCTCAAAATAAATCAAAAACATAATAATGTTAAACCTACTCAACTTTACATATTATATGAATCATTATTAATTAAAATATTGATTATAATTATATTTTAAAATATCTCACGTAATAACTGGAGAAACACGCAAACATACCATATTGACAAACAAAACATTAATATATAATGTATAAGATAAAAACATTTCATATCTATTGTTATTTTAATTTCTAAAATAGAAATTGATACTTTCTTAAAATCATAAATTTTTATCATTTTCAAGTGGTCTTTAACTTTCAAGATTTAATAATTACAACTAAAACAAATTATTTTTGAAAATATTTTATCAAAAATATAGAATCAAGATTTAACTTTCTTTATATAATAGTCTTCTATAGAAATTTTAATTAAAACAAAGTCATAACTTTGTGAAACTCTTGAAAGAAATTAAAAGTAAACATAATTAATTTATAATATAAGGTACATGTTGTAAATAATTTTTATTTGAAAATATTCTCTTTTGGAGCAGATATTTTTTAAATATTTTTAAATATGATTCTCAGAAAAATAAAATAAAATAAATAAATATTAATTTTCAACTTAAATAACAAACAAATGTTACTTTTGCAACTGTAATAATAATTAAAAAACACTACAAAATTTCACATTAACAAACCAATATAAATCAAATTTATTGTTATAGCTTATAAACCTCGTTAATAAAATTAATGTTATTAAAAATATATGGCTTGATATATAAGTTTACAAAATTATAAATAAATTTATTTTATATTTTAATACTATTTTAAATATTTTAGTATAATAATAAATGTAATTATTATATGCGTATATAAAATAAAAAAATAATTAAGAAATATGTAGATAAAGGCAAGATAAATATATGGAATTATCTTTTCTTTTTTCAAACACGTTTTTATTATTTTTATCATATTAAATTATAATTAGTTAAAAAACGATTTATTCACTAAATATATCAAAACTTTAATGAATAAATAAGATAATATGAAATATTGGTATAATGAAATATTGTAATTATCATGTTTTCAAATATTTTTATTATTAAAATATATGAATAATATTTATAAAAATCATTGATTAAACCTAAAATCATGGAAAACATGACAAATAAGCAAAAACCTAAAATTAAGGAAAAATTAAGGAGAATCCGACACATAAGCCAAATCTTCATAAATAATAGTATAGATAGATAGATGGATGGATAGATAGATGTGGAAAATACAAATTAAAAAATATTCTGAAAAATATTAACCATAAGAAAATCATATTGGCTTATGTATTTTTATTATATTTATATCATGTTGTATAAATATATAAAATTAAAATAAAAGTAGAAAAAATATTAAGCTTTAAATTAATTTTTGTAGTAATCTGGGAAAATAGATTGATATAAATAAAGCAGTTTTATTAATTTTTAAAATATATGTTCTGTTCTTTAATATTATGTTTTAAAGAGATGATTATATTTATTTCAGATCAAAGCTGTTTTGTGAACTTTTTTTATGAAATAACACTATATATAATATATTTTGATAAAATATTTTTTCTTTCCTTTTTGTAAATATAATTTTAGTTTTTATTTATATGAATATTTCCTTTTTTGCATATATCTTATTTGGAATAAAATATAAAAATGGGAAACTAAAATTAAAAATTTAATCGGGATACATTATTAAATCATAGTTATTAAACGTCGAAGAAGCGACTGGTTGAACCCCTAGCAAGGGACCGCAAAATAAAACGGGCAATGGATTCTTCTGTCAATGGTGTTGACATGATCAGCTCAATGCCACATCAGATCCTTCACCATGTTCCCTTTTTTATTCCAACTCGATTTGCGATCAGAACTTCTGCCTTGTGTCCAAAGCATGGAGGCATGTTTGGTGCGAGACACTTGTCTCGTATTTCGTACAACAGCTCAAGATATAAACCAAACCCCTAATTTTTAGAGGGCTTCGAAAATCATGAGTTTAAGGCTTGGTTTGCCCCGACTTGTCTGTGGAGCCCAGATTGATAGCTGGATGGAGTTTGTTGTGTCCCGTAATGTGGAAAAGTTGACTCTCGTCTTCGATCGATGGTGATCTTGTTAATAAGCAGACTTATAGTTTTTTTTGTTAAAGGCAGTTCTGCATTCAGATGTGGAGTTTGTTAATAAGCAGACTTATAGCTGGATGGAGTTTGTTGTGTCCCGTAACAAAAGACCATGCAAAAAATTGTTTCAAAATAATAATAATAACAATAATAACAACGAGACCATGAAACGAGTAACTGGCTAGGAAGAGAACTTAGTCATTGGACCTTTAATATTTAATATTGTTAGTTGAAAAAAAAAAGAATAATATTGTCTTTCACTTTTTATTGGGGCAGTGTATATTTTTGTACAATCACAAGTGTTCGTATGCATTTGGGACAACTTTTTTGTATACTCTACAGGACGAGGATGTGGACAGCTATTTGAGGTCACAAGGTTTGAATCAGGAACAATGTTGGAGATCAAAATATGAGGTGTTTCCAACCGCAACTGAGTTTGGTAATGATACATTGTAAGGATGCATTGTGGAAACTCGTAGCTTCGTCATAGAAATGGTGATGAGAAACGTAAAAACACTAGAGACGTTGGTTGTAGGGTTGGAATATATTGAATCCAACTTTAGTGATGCAAGATGGTTTGAAGCTTCCTTCAGATGATTCCAACACTTCATAACAGCAATAATGTTTCTATATGCTCAAACCCTAAGAAATTGTATTGTATCAGTGTTTTATTTGGTTCTAAGCAGACACTAATTCGTATCTTATTATTATTATTTTCTGATAAAGGGTTGAGTAAAAGTTTTACTCGAGTACTATTTGGGTGTTGCATCTCTAGCCTAATTAACCATTGCGTCTTCTCTTTCTCTCGACCAATGTGTCTACTTATTAAAAGCTTTAGATATAAGACTTGGTCAATCCACTAATAAAATGTTACACGTCAAGTATATAAATCAAGTTAAGGAACGCTTAAAATAAAGTCAAATGCATATGTGTGTTATCAGGCTTTGATATTCCTGTGCCCGGAGTTATGTTCACTCATATTGTTCTTCTCTGTCTTCGTAGCAAAGTTTTGCAAGAGCTGATTAGTGGTCCCATCACTTTCTCGCAACAACAAGGTCTCCAATGATGATTAACAACTCTTGTTCAAACCAAAAATGCACACACTCTGTCTCTTAAAACCATAGTATTGATCACTTTGGAAATCTACCCCCGCTTTTGTCCATCTTATCCTCTCCTCTATTCCAACAAACTCAGTGATCGGAACCTCCATCTTGTCCAATCGATGGAGATATGTTTGGTCCGAGACAACTTCTCTTTCCATTGACTGTCATAGAGTGGTTGTTACCAAATCGATAAACAAAACCTTAGCTAGCTTCTCGGCTCCCAGAGTCACAAGCTTTCATCTTCGAACCAGCTTAGCCAATAGGATTCAACAAGTTGATAGCTAGATCGAGTTCACCATCACCCATGTCAGGGATACGATTTTCCTGATTGCTTCTACAACAATTCTACTGTAAAGCAGCTCCTTGTTGACTCCTTGCTTATGACATTCCAAAAGAGATTTGTAAACTCATATTATTATTATTTTTGTTTCTTTTCATTTAGCTGATAAATTAATTAAAAAAGAAAAATATACATCAAATATATTTCAAACACATAACCAAAACCTTGACAGATAATAAATGACTTTAAAAAGAAAGATTATTGCCCAGCATTGCATGAGTAGTTGATAGTTTCTTCCTCTTCAAGTAAAGAGTTTTTCTGAATCTCCATTAGCCTTGTGTTAAGATATTCCTCGCTAGCATCTTCAACCGTTTCATCAGACTTTAATAAGAGAAAATTGTAACCTCTCACTTTCAAAGCGAGACAAACAGTGAGGGTTTCCTCTGAGAGATTATCAGAGATTAACATCAAATTTGATAGTGATGGTTCTGGATTGTTCATTGCCCAGAAAAGAAGGTTATGCACAATCCATATAGCTAACTCATCTTTATCTCCTGTAAGAAGAGAATAGATCATAAACAAGTTATAAAAAGAGAAAAGAGTGTGAAGAGGGTAAGGTAATTAAAGTTAGATTGTACCTTTGATTACGATCGCCCCGAACTCATCTATCAATTCAGGCGGAATTTGGGTCTCAGTAGAAGCCAAGAAGTAAGTAACCGCACCTTGAAATCTTCTATCCCAGTTAGGGCACTCCTCGATGTTCCAAAAGACGCATATTCCACGCATATCAAGCACTGCGGAGGTTTCACAAAACCAAGGCATAAACAAATACGAACAATTTATTAGATAGACTATAGCTTACCCAAAACAAACCTACAGATAAAATTTTTGAACAAGAAGATGTTCTATAGTTTTAAATCACTGAAATCATCAAAAAATCCGTTAAAAGTCCCAGAAAAAAAGCAACCTGACAAAGACCTAGAGAAAGAAACATATATAAGATAATCAAATTGCAATAAACAATTTCGAGGAAGAGAAAGTGAGAGAAGTCTTACGGGACAGGGGCGGCATCGTTTGGTCGAGAGAGAGAAGACCTAGAGAAGAAGAAAAAAGGTGTATGAGAGAGGGTACGGTGCAGACTCTCTTCAGCTCAATATAACTGATTTATACTAGGGTATTAAGATGCACTAAAACTTGTTCCCGCTTAATGTTTTTACATAGGAAGTTAATGCTTAATAGGATGTCTATCCTTTTTTGTTTTTAATATTTCCAAAAATAAAAAAGAAGTAAATATCCATTTTTTTTACAAAATATCATTGAATTTATATTTTGGAAACAAAAGTAAACGTTACAGAAACGTCACAGCCTGGAATATAACATAAGAGCAAAGTTTACTTTAATCAGAAGTTCAAGCTTGAGATTTAGAAACGTATAGTATGATTGTATATGTTTTGAATCTCAAAGCAACTTCATCCATTCATAAAGTGTTCCATACTTGTTAATCTAGTTGGATATCAATTAAAAATTGGGGCTGTTACTTGTTTGAATTTTGAGAAAGATTTGTCTCTTTTATCATGGTCGTCTGTTAATCTTCAGAATCAATAATCTTCCATGGACATCAACTACTTTTCTTTATCCCCTTTCACTTCCATATGAAACGACCACACAAATAACAACATCTATTTTTTGGGTAATTGTTGTTGTGTTTGTTTGGGGATCAAGTATGATAAACAGTTGGACCAACTGATTTGATTGTATATAGTATATTGCTAATGAAGACTGCAGAACTTTTCATAGTTGTTGTCAGTATCATGATTTCAATACATCAATTCTGCAAAACTTTTCAAACCAAACGAAACTGCAATGAATGAATTCCCCTCTTTTATTTCATTCTAAAATGTTTTTCCCTTGCGGTGAACGGATGGTTAGTGGTTGCCAACTTCTCATGATAAAAAAAAACTTATAATTAAATGGGAACATGAACTATTTGTCGGTCAATGGTGTATATGATTCAGATTCACGACCACTTAACACTTTGTCATTTTAAAGAAATTGAAGCTGGCGTTCTTTTTTAATTTTTATTCGTAATCAAGATTTATTTACAAAGGAGTAATTAGCTAAACATTTTGGACGGAAGTGAAAAACAATATCGCTTAATTTAGTGTTCTGGCAAATCGTTGACTAGAATTGTATGATAAGATGTTAAACGAAGAAAACAAACCAACTTATTCACACACACACATCCAATAATATATTTTATACAAAAAAGATTAGCAAGAGTAATATTTTTTTATAGAAGAAAAATAGTCTCATCTCAATTGGAGGCTCAAGAATTAGAGAACAAACTTTTTTTGTTTGATCGGTACCTGTGAGCTCTGGATCAAACACTTCAGATGGTGATTATTGATCGGTAATCGAGTGAGAACCCATCTTGGCAAATCTACACCCATCTTGGAGCAATATACCATATTAAAGCTCCCAAAAACGCATTCAACAACCTCTGTTTTTCTGTTTGTTACCTGTGAGGAGTTCAAGTATTAGGACACCAAATCTCTGTAAACATCAGCTTTTTGAGAGATTTTGCGAGCATCAGTGACTTTCAGGGGCACGGTAGCTATTAATACGGTTAAGATTAAACAGTATTGTGGGAGTACATAAATTGGAAATCGGAATCAGAAAAAAGGTCTGCGGATCAACACACAGAGACTTCAACTTTTCATAGCTTTTGCGAGCCATTCTGAGCTTGTAGAGGTAGCAAGGTCAAAACTAGCAGGGAGATCCTGAGGAGCGGCTAGGAGAACATTGTAACCTCTGCCATATAAAATGTTCACTGATCGGACTAACTCCGTAAGTTTTGAGATACGGACTGAGAGTACTATCACAGTTATTTCCCTTGGATTGATATAAAGTTTGTCCACCGCCCATAAAAGAATGTCAGTCACCATCCAGTTAGTCCTCTTACGATCATCTGGAACTATATATCAACAATGGAAGCTGTCAATTTAGTAAGTAAGAAAAGAGAGAGAGAGAGAGAGAGAGAGAGAGAGAGAGAGAGAGAGAGAGAGAGAGAGAGAGAACACAAGTGTTAAAAGAGAATTCACCTTCGTCAAGGAAAGTGATTCCGTTTTCCTCATATTCTCGCACCATATGATCAGAAAAGTGTTGCTTTTTAACGTAAGCCCAGATTGTCAAGTCACCGGTATAACAACCATTGTCATCAAGACATGTTTTGATCTTCTCATACACATTCTTAGGAGGCATATCAAGAGGTACTGGGAACTCATTGACGTCCCAGAAGACACGTGTTGCGGGTTTTGTTTTATAATCTGAAGTCCAATCAGATCTGTCGTTGAATCTAGGACCGATCAACCTCTTGGCATCTGTCACATGACAAAAGGCAAACATAATCAAACCATAAGAAAAAAGTAAAGGTGAAATCAAACACATGTGTCTTGTAGTGACCGAAGACACAACTTAGCATTTAGCTACTACGAAGTCCCCCTCTACGATTAAAAGATGGCTCACCGGCACTGCGTGAGACTGGGAGCTCATTGTGAATCGAAGACATTGTATGAATAGTCCTGGCTGCTGTTAGCTACAAAAAAAATTAAAGTCTGCCAAAGAAAAAGAAAAGTCCATATTTAGAAGAAGCACTACACAACAGCAGAGGATTATAATATAATATATTAATATAAAAAAGACTCATGCAAGTTTGTTAATCAGCCGATGATACGCCACTAAAAGAATTCAAGAAAGAACACAAGGGAAAGAAAAAAAAGGAGAGATGGAGAGATCAAGGACAGCGAGTAAACCCTAGAGAAAACGATGATCCAAATCGAATCAATATAACTAATTGTCACCTAACCTTTCTTTTTTAGGAATGTTTCAAGGATGAAGTTTAGCGGTCGATACGCTTTTATATAGATTCTTAATTATAGCGGCTGATTTTAGCTGATAAACAATAATGCAAGCTTTGATTCAGAATTTTTGAGAAAATATAATTATATAAGTTATTTTAATATAATTTAAATATTCATAATAATTATGAGAAAAAATGAATTATTTTATTTTGCAAATTTTCTAAAGTTTTCTGTAATAAACCCTAGATGAAAAGTGCCCATTGTGTCATACGTATAAGTTGTTTACCTAACGTAACCTGGGTTTCAAGTTTTCTAATCATGGTCGAGTTAATATTAGGAAATATACTTATTTGTAAGCTATCTAAATATTTTAAAAGTAATAGATAAGGAATTTTAATGCTTAAGGTAACTTGAGTTTCAAGTTTTCTAATCATGCTCGAGTTATAAGATTAGGAAATATACTTATTTGTAAGCTATCTAAATATGTTAAAAGTAATAGAATTAGAAATTTTAATATTTATATAAGGAGATTTCAAATTGTGGCATAACTTATAAGTTTGAATGGTTAAAATTTTGAGTTATTTTTCATAAGATTAATAAGGGAGTTATTTTCAGTTAAAAATTCTTGAATTCTAGTTTCTATATAAGTAGTAGTTCGAAATCGAAACCATAGTTATTAGACGTCGTACAGGCGACTGAGACTGCGCCCGACGAAGAAAACGTCATAGAAACCCTTGGTACAGCAAAATCAAACGTGCAATGGATCCTTCAGTCGATGGCGTTGATATGATCAGCTCGATCCCGAATGATATCCTTCACGACATCCTCTCGTTGATTCGAACTCAGTACGCGATCAGAACGTCGGTCTTGTCCAGAGGATGGAGGCATGTATGGTGCCACACACCTTTTCTCGACTTTGATTGTTTCCACAGATATGGAATTAGGCGAAAGCTGACGGCTCAAGATATAAGCCAAACCCTAAGTTTATACAGGGCTCCGAAAATCACAAGTTGTCATCTTCGCATGCAACGAAATTTCCGTGAACACGAGATGAATAGCTGGATCGAGTTTGTTGTGTCGCGCAATGTGGAGAATCTGTCTCTTGTCTTCGAAGATGGTTACCCTAGTCACCTTTTCGAGAAGATTTTCTATCTCAGTTCCTCCTTCACGCAGCTCTGCATTTCGCATTGTGATATGATTCCAGGATGCACTGTATCTTGGAAATCCCTAAGGAAGTTGGAATTGCGGAACTGTAATCTCTATGATGAAACTGTTGCTAATATTCTCTCTGGCTCTCCAGTTCTTGAAACCTTGAGGTTGGAATACTGTACAGGACCTCAACGTCTTGATCTGAGTAAATCACATAGTTTGAGGAGACTAGAAATTTTCTGGTGCAGAGGGCCAACCGAGATTGTAGCTCCACACATCCATTATTTGAGTTTGAACAACTCTGGTGAGGCACCTGAACCGTTGCCATCTATTTTAGTGGATGTCTCTTCTTTGGCCGAAGCTGACATTTCCTTGAACCGTCGCTATCTTTTGAAGAAGGAAGGTTTTATTCAAACCATGGTGTTAAAAATGCTTGCGAAATTACAAAACGTTAAGAGGCTTACTTTTACCGGAACCATTCTTCAGGTATGCACGAGCCTAACCATTATTTTGTATTCATTATTTATCTTTAGTTGCATTGTCTTTTTAATTTATAAAGCCATATGCGTAAGTTCTTGCAAAATAGAGATTTATATTTCATTAACTTATCATGACTTTTTTTTAATCGTTTTTGAAGATTCTATCTCTGGCTGAGCTCCATGGTGTTCTTTTCCCAACGCTCAAGGTCCAAACTTTGACTCTTAAAACAAAGTTTACAAGATATGTTATTCCTGGTTTAGCAAGGTTACAACATAATTCACCTGAGCTACAAAATCTAATAGCAGACGTGAGATTCGTCGGCATACAGGTATTTTTTTCTCATAAATTAACATCTTTCATTTTCTTGTATTTTAATAAGACCATGCAAACTAGTAGTAACTGACTAGGAACATGCCATGAACAATGTCTTTCACCTTTTGTCGGGCGGCGCCAATGTATATAAAATTGATATTTTTGTACAGTCACAAGTGTTATATGCTTTTGTGATAACTTTTTTATCCTCTACAGGACAGTTATCTAGACGAATATATGGATTCGGAGGGTTTGAGTACGGATGGAAGCTGGAGATCAAAATATGAGGTATTTCCTACCTCACTTGAGTTTTGTAGGATGATGCGCTGTAAGGATGAAATATGGAAGCTCATGGCTTCGTTCGTGGAAATGGTGATCAGAAACGTAAAAACACTAGAGACTCTGGAGGTGGGGTTGGAATATGTTGTTAGTGATGCAAGATGGTTTGAAGACTTGCTTCAGAAGCTTCCAACACTTTCTAACAACAATAATGTTTCCATTGTGCTCAAGCGCTAATTGTATGTGTATTGTATCAATGTGTTATGTGTACACAAAACTGAATTATTTATATATAACTTTTTGCGTAAATTTTCTAGGAGGATGTTTGGGTGTTTCTTATATTTACAAGCTTTATATATAAGATATATTGTCCAGTAGACGAATCCACTAATCAAATGTTACACGTCAAGTGTATTAGATCAAGTTAAGGAACGCTTACAATAAAGTTAAATCTATGTGTGTTATCAGAGGCTTTGATGTTCCTGTGTGCCTGGAGTTACGTTCACATATCTTATTCTCCTCTATCCTTGTAAGCTGTAGCAAAGTTTTGCACGAGCTGTTTCAAGTGGCGTCATCACATTCACGCACGCAACAACAAGGTCTCCACTATGAACAAGCTAAATGATAATTAACAACAGTGGTTCCTAAAGATTGAGTCTGCTTGCAAGCCCAGTGTCCTTTAAAGTGTCTTCAAAAGTTCAAGACCGCATTTTGTAATAAAAAAAGGGAAATTGCATGCTCTACACACAACTTATCTCATAATTAGCTCTATACCCTAAATCCCCCACCATGGCACTATGATTTTTAGTCACTCAACTTGTCCCATCATGGGTAGATCCTTAATATTCACTTCTTTTAAGTATATCTACCTAATTAGCCCATAAAAAAATTAATATCATGGAATATTACCTTTTAAGTACCTAACTTTTATTATTTTCACGAGAATATGCTAATCAAATATATAGTGACATTTAACTCCACTTTTTTACACAAAAAGATATTTTCAGATTCGTTGCATAGCAATGGCTGAAATTTCCCGACAGCAAGACGGCGTCACTACCGGCCGTTAGAAACCCTCACCGATCATCCCTCACCGAAAAAAAACAAAATGAACGGCGACGATCCAATCGACGGTCACGATTTCATCAGCTCCCTACCAGACGCGATTCTCCACCTCATCCTCTCCTCAATCCCGACAAAATCAGCGATCAGAA
>OVBX01006542.1:0-11716 GCA_900406325.1 Erucastrum elatum
TATATATATATATATATGAGCAAATTAGCTCAATATACTAAAATAAGTGGGATACCATAGAATGGGGGGAAAATAGTAAAGATGGGGAGAAAAAAATTGGAGGAGAATTAGGGTATGGAGTGCAAATAGGATAGGTTGTGTGTGTACGGGGTACAAATTCTCTCTATATATATATTACCTAAAAAAATCTGTAAAAAAGAAGACTTACCGTGATTACGTAATAATTTCCACAATGACTATCCATATATGTGTCGGATACTAAAATAAAGTAAAAATAAGTTCATAAAATATGAAAATGCTCACATGTCGTTACCTAGTTTAAACAATGAGTAAATGTAAGAAATAAATACTGTTATAGAAATATAATAACTTATATAATTGATTTTTTTTTGCAAACTGAAATATATATTATTAAAATGTAAATAATAATTTATTTTATGTGTGATTTTTAGTTAGACCGTTCCTAAAAAGTTGGTATTAAAGCTATAATGAGATTATTAAATTTGTATAATTTGATAATTTAAACTGATGATTCAAATATACATTACTTCCTTAATAATATTATCAAAATACAGAATCTTTATTTTCAGTTTAATATATTTAGTAATATTTAAAATTGCAACTATCAGTATGTAACAACTTTTCAAATCAGAAAATAACAACAAAATAGTAACAACTTTTCAAATCAGAAAATAACAACAAAATAGTTGTAACAAGATAACCATATCATCACTTATTAACACATTCACATGATTATACTAAAGCATAAAAAATCAAAACCTGGTCACTTAAAATTTGAAATCAACATTCCGAAGGCATATTAGTTTACTTTTAATTATTAAATTAAATTACCAAACATGAGTAATAATCACCAATTGCATTAATCTGAATCTAATATACATAAATATACACACATATATATATATATATATATATATATATATATATATATCAAATTATTAACTAGGAAGATGTAGTCTATATCAATTAAGAAATTTAGATATTCAAAAAACCTTAGTTAAAATTATGTTTACCTTGAGTCTATAGTATAGTTGTACAAAAAATCAGATTACCTAATTTCAAAACATTTAACCTCAAAGTATATTTTCTTCCTATAACTAATGATTTATATACATATTAACTAAATGTTAATATCTTAGTATTTTCCTAATAACCACAAAGTGCGTTAATTTACAAATAAGAAAAACGACATACAGTATATATATTTGGAATATTTAGTCTTAACAATTCTGACAAAAATGAATATCTTTCTCTGTGAAGCTAAATAAATTTTAAGAATATACTATTTGCAAATTATAGAACTTTATTTTTTATATTTTGGAACAGATTAAATTGAAATAATGGAATATATTAGTATGTGATAACAATTAATAACAAATTAATTATGTTAAAACATAAACCGTTATATATTAATAATGTTGAATAATACACATAAACAATAAGGTAATAGAATTAAATAAAGTCTAACACCAAAATGTAATATATATAATGTATACTATAATATCAAAATTATACATTTATAAAATGAAAACATTTACCCCGCCACATTTGTGCGGGTTAAAATTTAGCTCTATTTAAATAAAGAGTGAAATAAAATGTTACATCCTAATCCACTCTAAGCTGTTGTTTGTTTTAAGAGAAGAAGAAATCCCATTTATGTTACAACTTACAACTCATTAGAAAAGAAATCCATATAGACCAAAGTAAGTTAGCCTAAAGAAAAAAAAAAGTCCCTTGGAATTACACAGCAGTCCCATATGAACTATATATTAGACTGTAAGTAATTTCTTTTTGAAACACGACTTTAACTAAACTATTTTCTTAATTAAGTTTCTTTATACATTGCAAACCAGTAAAATCGGGATTAATTAAATCAAAGCCAAACCATTAGCCTTTCTCCTTCATAGTATGTTGCCTTCTAATCCTTTTTAGTTTATCAGGAAGATGGCAATAAAAACTTACGGTGATATAACATACAATGTCCGGACTTTGTTATGGTAACTCGACTTTGTTATTGTAACTCAAATTCTTTGGATAAGTGCAAGCTTTGTGCCGTCTGAAAGAAAAATTCATGCATAGAGTAAATGGATGGACGGGTATATTGCTATCGAAAGGTGGGAAGGAAGTATTAATCAAATTCATTCTACTAAATCTTTCGACATATGTTATGTCTATTTTCATATTTCTTTTGGAGATATGAGAAAACTTTGCAAGTGCTATTGCATAATCTTGTTGGAGTTCAAACCTCCAAAAACGAAGAATTCACTAGACATAATGGAAAAAAAGTATGCTTATCACGAGAGAAGGGAGGGATGGATTTCCGCATGATCCATGAGTTTAATCTTGCTTTACTAGCAAAACAAATATGAAGGTTGGTGCAGCATCCTGGCTCGCTGATGGCTACAGTGTTGAGGAGAAGATATTACAGAATGAGTTCGCCTTTGCGAAACATATCTGTAAGTAGTCCATCTTATGTACGGACCAGTATTGAAGCTGCCAGAAAGCTGCTACTATTGGGAATCAGGCATAAGATTCATTCAAGATATGAGGTCAAAGTGTGGGACGATCCTTGGATCCCTACAACATCAGCCAGACCAGCACGGCCCATGGCCCCAGCCTTGCACCCAAACATGAGAGTAAGTGATCTTATTAATCAGAAATCGAAGGACTGGAATACCGGGCTACTAGAGAACTAGGTTGACCCCATTGAGATACCCTACGTAAGGAGTCTGGCCATAAACACAGCTCATCGTAGGGATAATTTTTGCTGAATTACACTAAGAATAGACGGTACACAGTCAAATGAGGATATTAGGTTTGTTGATGAGGAAAATGTGATAACGGAACCTAGTATAACAAAACTTCAAGCCTTTCCTTTGCTTGTAAGATTAAAGTCCATAAGAAGATCTGTCATCTTATATGGCAACTGATAACTGGTCATGTGGCGGTAAGGAAGAACTTGATACGGCGAAACATGAGATGCAATAATTACTGTCCAAAATGTGGAGAGCGAAAAGAGTCTACTACTCATGCAATCTTTGAATGCCCGCCTGCCTTACAAGCTTGGTCCTTGTCAACAACACCAACGAGCCACAAAATATTTCCTCTCCCGAGCATATAGTTTAATATGGACTACCTCTCTTGGAGAAAGAACAACATTGTTGAGCCAGATTTAGACAAAGACATTTATCCCTGAATAATTTGGTATATTTGAAAGGCGAGAAACAATAAGATTTTCAGGTGAATAGACAAAGACCCTTTAGAGCTAGTCTAATATGCTGAGAGTGAGTTTCAAGCATTGTTCAACGCAAATGAGGCAGCACCATCAACCCCACAAGGTAACATTGAAGAACCTCAAGCCTTAAGCATGAGAAACATATGCATGTTAGATGGATAATGGACATCTACAACACCGTTTAGTAGATGTGGATGGGTATGGATGACTGACTTGGGAAAAGTTCAACTATTGGGATAAAATTACATTCAAAGACATTCTAGTTTGCATTCAGAGTTGGAAGCACTGCGATGGACTATGGAGAATATGCTTCAACATTCATCATGCCATAATTTCGGTACAAACTGTAAGGACTTGATCTCCATGCTCACGGAGTCCCATGCTAAGCTAGGTTTTGCTACAGAACTAGAGCGAATAGAGACATTGAAAATATGCTTCTCAGACTTCAAGATTACCTACATCCCAAGAGCGGCAAATAAAATTTCAGATTCTTTAGCTAGGGCTGGGAGATCTTTCAATAGAACTCTTTATTATATTGGTTGTTCTATTCTGGTCTGGCTACCTAGACCACTTCAAGTTTGAGTAATAGATTAGTTTTTCGTCGTAAAAAAAAAGAACTCGAATTCTTTGGATTAGAGTAGCGTTTCCAAGAACCTCTATTTTATGGTGGTAACGAAACAATTTTGTTCATACCGAAAGTATTCCAGGTAAAAAATTCTCTACTCCCGATACAATGAAGCGCTTATACAATAGTGTTTTCTCAAAAAAAATATTAACAACTCATTTATCTTTTACTTCATCGTATTATAAGAAATAAGTCAGTTTAAAATTAAAAATTTAATGTTTATATACGTTTTCACTATTCACAATAATACATTGTTAATTTTCAAAAGATTGATTGTATAGTTATTTAAAATTATTTTAAATAGTTAACTATAGAAAATGATATATTTATACTGTACTTTTATTTTAATGAACTTTTAATAAGTGTTTTTTTTTGTCGTCCAACTTTTAATAAGTGTGAAGCCAAAAAATATGTCTCAAAAACAAAAAAAATATCTTAATAAAAATCATAGTTTTTTTTAAACTTTCAGACTTCTGAAATATATTTGGATGTATCCTCATATTATATATGTTTAGTATTTAATATATAGTTTCTCTTAGCTTTTCTTACCTAAATCATAGATATTTTCATAGTTACTTTTTATTTCAATATTTATTAGGATGGCTTACGAGGAAATTAGGGATTGAAAGTATCCGACGAGTAATTGGTTACTGACCCAAAAATTATCCACACATTTTAAAAATGAAGTATCGATCTTTAATTTGTCTTGGTGGAAATACATTTATTAATCCGGATGGAATAAGTCCTCCTAAGAAAAATGATATTTTCCGGTTATCTACTTTCGGAAGAGTTCACCAGATCTGTATGTCAAACATAATAACCCAACGTATTAATTAGTTGATATTGAATGTGAAGCTAGATAAGTTTCTAACTTAAAATCAGTTAGTGAAGTGGTCCATCTATCTTATATATTATTTAGGATCTCTTCCAATTCTGATGTGGAATTTATATCTTTTATACGCTTTTTTGAGATGATGACTATTTAAACAACAATTTCGGAAATGTTTGGGAAAAGATTGATGGCCGACTTTAAATTAGATCGATATAAATTGTGTTGAACTGCGTGGATCGGACTCTGATACTATGTTAAGCTCTATTGAATACATGTTATTCATATTCGTACCAGTGTTATAGATTATCGTTTGTCAAGTAGAATGGAGCATCCTTTTCCTTTGGAAGTCCAGGTGGAGACTGGTATATACTTAATGGTTATGAATTTTACATTTACACTACCGACCAAAATTATCAAATTTGGAAAGTAGCTAAAATTGACTAAAGTATGTTCGTCTTACACTTTCTCATTTAAACTTCCTTTTATGGGGATTTTTAAGGCATTAAATACATCGTTAATTCTTGAAAGTAAAACAAAACCCACTCTTAAAATCTATTTGCTCTCACGAGGAGATCAATAAGCTCAGTTCTTCCTCAGGTAATATCTTATTTTGTCTGTATTCAGTTACGTAACTGTAAAAGAATTGATCAATAATAAATTATGAGAAACCCTATGTTCACTGTTTAATTAATTCCATCATCAGAATTATTTAATATTCAAATATATAGTTTCAACATGAATATAAGATTCTTTTTAAAATAAAGAAATTTTTATAATACATATAAATATCTTAACTTCAATTTTCTTACGTGTCTCGTCTCCCCATGATTGTTTATCCTCCATTTTTTTGCTGAGCATTTATTTCTCTTGTTTAATAATTTATTCTTCCCCTCATTCAGCAGTTTGTTAATTCTTCACCCATGTACTTAAGTTCAATTTAGTAAATTCTCGTTTTTCTTCCAACTCTATCTGATGAAAAATAATCTCAAGCAACAACAGCATTTTTTTTTGTTTTGATTTCAAAAATGTGTTTGTTTTTCTTATGTCTGTTGAAACAACATAAATAAAAGGTTTAGAATGCCCCTTTTCAAAAGAAAAACATAAATAAAATATTTTTGTAAAAGACATGAATCATACGATTGCTTTGGTTTCCCAAAAAGCTTCGTAATCATATAATTATGTGGTTGTTGTTGCGTTGATTCCTTACAAGTTATAACAAGAATTTAGATACACTTTGTTTTGTTAAACGAAAGAAGTGGATTTTATGTTTTGCTCTGTTTTTAGGTTTTTGGTTAGATTTCGTTGCAGGTTTTGGTGCTCTTGAACTTTTGGCTTAGTGGCCTTTAAAGGGTAAGTAATGCATTTTTCGATATAGCATAACAAATTAAAAGTAACGAGAATTAAATTCATACAAATCTCGATAGTCATTTAAAACTGACATAGAATGACTTGTAGCAAGAATGAATATGCTTGCAGAGAACGACACGATTTTCTTTTGTATGAAGAATGAAGAATCATACAACTTGTTTATATTATGTTAAGAAAAAAACAAAAAAATTATACATAGAAACTTCATGATAAAGTCAAAACAATTCATAAATTATTATTTCATAATATCTTTGCTATTTTTAAATTTTTACAAGGTAAAATAATATTGTTGTCTCAAGATATATTTATCTTAAACATAAATAATTATATTATTATTATTATTATGATAAATTTCGAATTTATATTTTAATTATTGAAATATCTATAAAAACTTATTTTCATCTTTAAAAAAGTGTACTTTTCAAAAAAAAAAAGAATGTGTAGTTTCAAATTTAAACAAATAATAGAGTATTTTTCAAGTTATCCAAATAAGTTAACAGCAATTTTACCCATTTTAATTTATTTAAATTATGTTTTAAAATGCATGTGTATATAATTTTAACTACTAAACAAATTACGATTTGGATTTATCTGTTTTAATGATGTAAATTACGATTGTTTTGTTACAAAACGATTATTTAACATTGAATATTTTGACATTAACAACACAAATTACACATCCTAATTGTTAAATTGAATTATATTTTCTTACGTTTTTGTAGATGTCTTCGCAATATGATGGTGAATCTTCAAGTGGAAACGAGGTCTTTGTGGGACTAGGAATAGTGTTGATGGGTGTAGGGCTAGGCGTACTATTGTGCTGTATAATTAAAATAATAGTTAGATGTGCTCAATCTCCAGTACCAAATGGTAATACTGGAGATATAGAGCTAGGGGTTATCGATGATGTGAATGGACATCAAGAAATACTATTAATTCCTATATCGAGAGAGAATTTCACATTTGCGCATGGGGAAAGTGAGTGTAATATCTGCTTAGAGGAATTTGCCTCCAATGTTATATTGGCAAATACTCTATGTGGGCATGCATTCCACTTTCATTGTTTAAGTAGTTGGAATGCAAGGAATGCAAACACTTGTCCAACGTGTCGTAGTAATTTAGTTTAGTGAATATTGTATGTATTTTTGAATAAATGATTACATATTTTGCGTATACTTTTTGTACCTTATTATTTTGCTTCTATATATTAGCCAAAAACTCTGAAAATAAAGAACTACAGTGACTACGTAATATCAAAAGACAAATCAATTTGACAAATCAACTACAGAACTTTGCATGTATAATAAAACTTGCTTTGTTGTCATTTGACAAATCAATTCTCATCAAAGAAAAATTTTGCATTACTTTGTTTACAAAATACAGCCATCATCACTCATCAGACGATTTATTCTGAAATGTATATCAAGGATCTAGAAAATACGAACGGATCAAACCTATAAAAATTATCTATTATTCATCAAACTATACATGATCATAATTGCGCATGTACATGTGAACACTGAGATATTTTAAAACAGGAGGAAATTTTTGACACTTTAAGTGTTTGATTTGAAGACCAGAAATTGTTTAAAAAAATCTAATTGATGATCGATTCATGTTTCATTGGTTATCACGTTTATATTCATTGGAAATGTATTGTGCATGTGGATAAGGATCCAATTTATAATTTTAACCAGTTATGTATATTTGCAGTCTAATGATGGCTCAAGCTATACTCCCAGGGCCGGCCCTGAGATTTTGGGGGCTTGAAAATATGTCAATGTAAAAAAAAAATTATGAATTTGGGAGTCTAAAAATATTTTTTGGGGACCTTTATCAATGTAAAAAATTTCAAAATTTTTGGGGGCTTGAGACCAATGCTTCATCCGGCTTTGCCCAAGGCCGGCTCTGTATACTCCACATGAATTTAACATGAATGAACTATACGAAAGTTCATAGTGTGGTTCACGGTTTAGCATAATTTGACTTTACGTGTCTTAACATTGCTTTGGTTTTGTTAGTTAGTTATGATATTTTCATTAGAGTCCATCTCATTTCAATTCAGTCTTAATTCATAACATTAATGTCTTCTAATTTATGATAATACACATAATGGGAAAGCTTATAATTGACACATGAATATTAAACTTTGTGTCTACGCCAAGATTACAAGCATTTCAACCTAAATTCGGAAGTGGAAAATGAAGTTTTCATTTACTCATATATTATATTTAAATCTCTTGATCAAATTTTAATATATTGTATAACGTGTCTCTATATGTAGAAAATGAAATTCGCATAGATAGATTGTTCTTTTCGGCAAATAATTTCATTAATTTTAAAGAGTGATTGCATAGGTAGATTTTATAATCAATTACGTGTACACAAGTAAGGATATTTTTATGTGTAACTTTAATTATGATAAATTTTGCATACCTTATTCTGCGTTACGATATTGTTAAGTCTGTAAATGTGTTTCTCCAATCTTTTTCATCAACACCAACAAGGGAACTGTTTTCTTTTTCTCCACCAAAGCAGTTTTCTTACACAGTTACACATTGTGTTAGCATTATGTTCTAACCAGTGTCAATGTATAATAACACTAACATGATCTTCAGTGTGTTTTATCATCAAAATAAAATACCTTTTTCAGTCTGAACTGTATCATATTCAGATATTCCTGATGTAGTTGCAAGTTTGGGGTATGGTTTGATGGTTAGCATGCCTGCTTATGTGACGTGGTTGTTGAAGCAATGCTTTTGGCTGATACTAATGAGTAATGAACAACAATTAGACGAAGTTATATATGTGATGGAGAAGCGTTCCCTACTTCCATTAACCCTTTTTGTTAAATGTAAGGTGTAATGTTATATATGTATCACGATGAAATAGTTTAATTATTTATTTGTATCCTTTTCAAACGTTTGGGAAACGGATCATAAACAAACATGAAATAGACCATTGCTTTTTTTTGTCACGAGAAATAGACCATTGCTTAAATGAGCTATTATACTAATTAATCTCATGTATTGTTTTAAAAAGAAAATTCAGAATAGATTGCCATCTAGAGATAAGTAGATCTCAAAAAGTGTCCTATAATTTAAATCTTTTTATATAAAATCAGTAGGAACGTAGAACGTAGTTCCATTCAATCATAATTTTAGGTTACTTTTGTAAAAAGGTGATTTAACTTTCACATCTCTCAAATATGTCTTCCATACTTTTTCAAGAAAAGTTTCGGATTTAAATGAGCTGATTGTTTACCTAAATCAAATGAAGACATCCATAAACAAAAGAAATAATCATGACCTCAATAGAGACTTTCTACTTGTAAACAGTTACTCAATTCTAAGCGTTGTTACAATTCATTAATTTATACATGTAAATTCACAAACATTAGCAGAATGATAAAATTTTGTAGCAACGAAGTAATGTAGATGACTAGATGTTAAGTTGAAAACAAATAATTTGAAGACAGAAAGTCTGTGTATCAAATGTGCTGAGTCGATTTCAATTCAAATAGTTTTAAACGTTTTGTTTTTATCAAAAACAAAATATTTTGTTTAGGTAAAATATATATTTTAACCAAAAAATATGTAAAAAAAGAACTAGAGTGACTAAGTAAATATTTTCAACAAAGTCTATCCACATTTGTAATCGAATACTAAAGTAAAGAAAAAATAAATTTATAAAATATGAAAATGCCAGTAATCCCATCCCCTTACGGGTCGTCACATACATTAAAAAATGAGCAAATTAATGTAAGAAATGAATACCGTTGGAGAAATATCTATTCTACTAATTTACGATCCTACTTTTTATATACTGTTGACAAGTCACCATTTGTATTTGATTATTAATATTAAATCTAAATAATCAGTACATATATAAATAATAAATCAATTTGAACATTAAATTTAAATTTTATTTTTAGTTATAACAAAATCTGTTGTGAAAAATCCAAAAAATCTTACTAAACATTTTAAACATTTTTTTATCAAATAATGAATTAATTAATTTCGAAATTAATAATATAATAATAATATTATTATTGTTAATTAAAATTATCTTACTTTAATAAATTTATCATTATAGTCTATGTTGTATTAAATAGAGGTGTTCTACGAACCAAATATGAAAAATATATTAAATTGGTAGATTACATTATTTTAAAAAATATTTTCATTTAAATAAATTTATCATTCATTGTTAAAACATTGTAAACTATCTAATATCTTATGCAAAAATTAAAATTCTTAACACATGTCAAACATTAATTTACAACTATATATTATCTTTTTGTTTATTTTGAAACTCAAAGCAATGGTGTTATTCTGATGTAGTCTATTGTTACTCTCAGTCCGGATGGTGTAGATTAGGCTTTTCCATGCAAGGAGGAAGACCTTCTTTTGGCAATTGGAGTAGTCCAATTCTTAAGGTTAGAAAGTGTTTGCTCGTGCTCGTGTAAGCTTATGCATTAAACTGACATCTTGCTGAAGAAGAATGCTAGAAAAAGTTTGTATACAGGCAAAAGTAGTAAATGTGATCTCTACTTTCGTTTGCAGCATCACAGCGAAGACTACGAGGACTGGTTTGAAGACTCCATTGCAACAGGCAGTCTAAGTTTTGTTTAAAACAAATTAATAGCCAGCAAAGGAAGTTTAAGTTTTGTTTTGGGATTCTACCCGAGTTCCATACCATTTTGAACCAAGGGAACCAGAAGTCCCGGAGCGAGTAATTGCTTATAAATCATTCCAATTGAATAGTTACTATAGTTTTTCCCATTTATAATCCATTCATAACTGTCGTTTTCCTAATTCAAGGTGATGGTGGTTAGATAATCATATAATGCAACCTGCTCTTTGGACCTTGCTGGAAATGATCGCATAGCTTGGCATTGATAGGGATTCCTAACCGTCGGCCTGCTCTACCAATCATTTCATTGAGATTGCCTAGTGGTGATCAATTATGGGGCCAACACAAACATGTACGACCATTCCCAACTTTGACGTGTAGCATAGAAGAAAACACTTCTCTTTTTAATCGCAGAAATTTGTTGGTAACCAAGAGAATTCACTCCGCTTTTCATATTACCAGTAGTTAGATAATGAGTCTTGCAGAACCTCCCGGATAAACCAAATCACCCAAACTGATCCAGCTCTAAAGAATAGAAACCAAAACAATTTAATAGTGCATGCAATTGGCACAAGTAGGAGGGATAAATTTCTACTAAAACTATTGCAGCACTTGCTCAAGGTAGTTCTTTAATCAATTTTGGGAGTGCTATTGTCATTTCAACATCTACCTTCACTTGTAAGACCCAAGGGAAAAACGTAGAGTTAATATAGAGTTAGCAAGCAGATTTAGATGAAGTTCTATATGATTTCCTTTATCCCATATGTGATTAATAACACTCTTAGTTTGTTTGTAGGGGGCGCTGCCACAGAAAAAAAAACAGGAGGTTAATTCTTTATGCTTCTCCACAACTCTTAAATACACCTCTTCAGGAATATCACTGAAGGATTGACAGAACCAGCAGGTACAAGAAGACCCTGCCTTTTGAGACTTCTATCAACACTACTAGAAAACATTAATTTAGAGACTGCATTTGCAACTGTGCTCTGTAGTTGCAAAA
>OVBX01006544.1:0-11714 GCA_900406325.1 Erucastrum elatum
TAAATAAAAGAGTTGTTAGTTCTAGTATAGGTCCATTATTTAAAAAATCACACATGAATTAAAAGTCATGACTTCTGTTTTAATATAATAGATACTTGTCTAAACAAAGGGAACTAATTAAACATAATATTCAATAAGATAGATGATTCATTTTATCTTACATAATATATAACTATCATTGATTAGATGATTATAATTGTCTAAAAATAAACTAAAAGAAAATTAATATATAATTGGCCATTGATTGAAGAGGAATTCTATTGATTTGGTAATTATCGTTATCTAGAAATAATTTATATATGTTATCAAGACATTTAACGCTAATGAACAATTATATTTGTTAATATATAATTAACCATAAATTAAAATTTATTTTATTGAATTGATGATAATCATCTTTGCATAAAGTGTTGTATTATTCAAAAAAATTAACATTAGATTTTTTTAAAGTGAAATATAAAAGATAAATTCTATATATATTGTATATAATATTAAAGCATACATTAATGTTTTAAAATTTGTAGATCCTGATCCGCGCAAACGTGAGAGTGTAAGTGTTATTTTTCAATTTTATATGCATATATATTTATTTTAGATAATTAGTGGTATATAAATTTTAATTTTAATCATATATTTAAATATTTATATAACTATTTCAAATACAATAATTTATAATTTAAAATTTTTAAATAATAAATTTTTTGAAACTATCAATTTAATATAATTTTATAATGTGTAGTTCAATATAATACTTTTATTTTAACATGATTGATTATTATGATTATAAAATAGATAAAAGTATGATATAATTTTTTTTAATTTTATAAACAACAAATGTATATATATTAATGCATAATAATAGCCTTTTCTAGTTACAAAATTAGTGAAAGTATTTACATTCACTTTTTGAAAATGAAGATATTTGTTAAGATATTTAGATCAACATAATAATTTTTTATGATTGATTGTGATTATATAATAAATAAAAAATAGGATATAATATTTAATTATTATTTTATAAACGATATTTAAATATATTAATACATAATAATATATTGCAAAACTAATCACGAGACAGATAATTTTTGAATTAAGATCTTGTTAAGATCTTTAGAAACAGATTTTTTTGAATCTTTAATATATATATATATATATATATATAATATTTATAATTATATTTTAAATGAAAAGATATTAAAATATATTATGATTAAAGTAGTTCAAAGATTCTATATATTATTAGTCTTATTAATATATGTTTAATAAAAAAATTAAGGGTGGTCCAACTTCAAAATCACACATGAAATGAGGTTGTGACTTCTATTTTAATAGAATAGATTTTACAAAACAAAGGATAATTCTATTATATAGACAAAAAATTTCATATGTAAAAACTTACTATTTAATTTATTATTAAATTAAATAAAATAGACAGAAATAAAGTTGATTATCTCATCGACCATCAAGGAGGGATTTTCCTATTTAGTTGAATCAGGCGCACAACATAGTGTTGAGTGTAGGCCTAAAATAAAAGCATTGACAACACTATCATTGTATCAGTTTAAAATCTCAGGATACTTGAAATGTGTATCTAATGACATATGGATCCATGGGGGAGAAAAATGAGATAACTCGTATGTGGTCTCCTTAAATATGATAGTAATGCAGGTAGTTTTAACTTTTGATAATTCAGGCCACCTAAGCCATTGGAACAGAGTGATCAGTAAACAAGGTTTGTGATGAAACATGTTTGTTTCTAAAGGACGAAGCAGAGGAACAAGATCAAAAATATTTGGGCAAAACAGCATCACCCTTTAAGACATTAAATCAAAATCATCCAACAAAGAGAAATAATATGTTATAACTCTTATAAAGAGGACAAAATATAGGTCTAAGTCAAACAAAGAAGTAAAATATTATACTTCGAACAAAGAAAACATTTACAACTACGATCTTCGGGGGTTTCCAAGAAAGACAAACAGTTTGAGGTGTCAATATCGTCAGGGAAGACATGGAACTCAGCAACACCTCTGATGGGCACAAGAACTTGACAACTTTCTGTTGGGGCAAACATTGGTATATGGTTTCCAACAAACATGAAACCACTAGGGGATACAAAAATCAGACCTCCTAAAGGAAATGTAATTTCCATTGGATCCCTGATGGAGACAAGATCACGACCATCCATGGAAAACGATGCAAAGTTGTCATCGACAATATGAGCTCTTGTGGCAAGAGTTGATTCAACTCTATCTGGAAATTGGAACTCAAAACCTTACACAGCAAGAGAAATTACAAAAAGGACTATCAGATAAGGAAAGTTCAATCATACCTGAGAACTGAATCTTCAAAAACACATAAATAAAACATAAGATAGGCAACTGAATTTCCAAGAGGAAGATCTAGATAAGACCTTACATTATTATGAAATTTTACGAACTCATGCTAAGTTTGTGCACATTTGTGGTTCGACTTTGCCAGATGCACTGGTCGTGGAATTATTGTTGTTCATGGCTGTGAGTTTCTTGAAGGAGTGATAGTGTCATGTCGATTACTTTTCACTCAGTTTATGGTTTGCTTGCTTGGATCAGAGCTATAGTTTGATATAGATCATTGTTGTTCTTGAGCTAACCGATAGGAACAGGCAGAGCAGTCTATGTTGTTGAAGTTTGTGTGAAAGACATGATAGTCTCTTTTTGATTCATGATTAACATGCGATCATGAATGGAGCTTTATTTGATTGCCATCTCTATATGGTATTGTTGTTATTGTTGAGGTTTTTGTGAGACATGATCGACATGAGATCATTAATTGAGCTTTAGTTTATGAATCTGTATGAGATTGTAATCTCTAGGTCTCCTTGTATCGGTGTGATATGGTAGTCTTGTTTATGAGCCGAAACAACTGAGTTAGCATCAATACATTAAATTTTGTATTTTGTTTCGGATTGGATGAAGTCATTGTCTCAGGTGGTAGGGGCACGACTCAATACAAGATAAAGAAAGAGCCATTAGAGACACTGGAGTTAAGGTGATTGAGTCACTAATGGCATACACATGTTCAACGTAACAGGGTCATGTGCCCCCGGTTAAACTTTGATTTTCAAGAAGTAATGGAAAATTAACTCCCCAACAAATTATTTTATTACATGTGTTATAGATATAATGCATGCTAATGTCCTACATGGATGGACCGTTCTTACATCAAGCCGTGATTGACGCTTTTGGAATACAATTGATAGAAAGAAAATTAAAAACAATATGACTCCAAAAGCCTTACAGCGGATAACAGAACCATATTTATTCTCTAGATTCGCGATCGTTAGAACCATATTTATTCTCAGCATGACGAAATTGATGATGATGGTTATATAACATTTCTTAAAAGGAATATGAAACATTATGTATAACTAATGATTAAATTTTAGTAATGACTGATCACGGATATGTATACTAACAAATTTAATACAGTTAAAAAAGTTACAATAGAAGAACTTTTCATACATTTGTAAATAGTACAAACAGATTATAATACATGCTATGGAAATCATGAGATAATATATAAATCGGATATTTACAGTTGAATTATTATTTACAGTAACATTGACTACAGTAACATTGATGCTCAACAAAAAGTAATCAAGTTATGTATCGGATAATGATAACAAACACTAAAAGATTATCAATATTGTACCAAGTTGTTATTGGATTATTTACATTTGAATTATTATTATTTACTTTCTAGCATTTCTATTGGTGTATCAGTGTATGAAAAGCTGCCTCTGGTGACCACATAATTGATGGGATTGGGAGTTGTGTTATTGTGATTACAAAAATAAACTTTGTAGTTTTGTAGTGAAAATGTTATATAGTGCAGATACTACTTTGAGAAATTGGTTCAATAAAGAGAGAATGGTATTGACCAAAAAAATTAAAAACTATAGTGACTGATAATTTTAATTATTTCAACTATTATTTATAACAAGAAATTTAAACTATAGTCACCTGGTTATCTTCTATTAGTTTCTCTTTTCAGACAAAAAATAATCTTCTTTTTGTCACGAGTAAAAATAATCTTTATGTATTGGTTTTATCAGTATCACTAAAACATGGTTATGATCAATATATTATATACAGATAATCAACTAGGCCTGGGCATTCGGGTATGCGGATCGGATTCGGTTCGGGTAGTCTCGGGTCCGGGTCTTTCGGGTACTAGAGGTTAGGACCCGATCGGGTAATTTGAAAATTTCGGTTTCGGGTCGGTTCGGGTTATTTTGGGTTCGGGTCAGATCGGGTCTTAGATAGTTAGACCCATTCGGATAAAAAGAATTTATCGATTCAGATTCGGTTCGGTTTCGGGTCGGGTTCGGTTTGGGTTCGACCTAAAAAATACCTAAAAATACAAAAAAAATATCTGAAAATATTTATTTATTCAAAATTTATGCTTTTATTATATTAAAATGAGTATATATATTAAACTATACAATATATGACAACAATTCGGTGTTTTTTATTGGTTGGCCTCCTTACTCTCTAGACAAATAACATGTCTTCGATTCCCCTTCAATGCATTTTATTTAATTGACATTATTAATTCGGGTACCCGTCGGGTTTCGGATTCGGGTCAGGTCGGGTCCAAGACCCACGGATCCTCTGCAACAAGACCCGATCGGGTAATTTCATCGGGTCGGTTCCTATTTGGGTCGGGTATTTTCGGTCGGTTTCGGATCGGGTATTCGGGTCCGGGTAAAATGCCCAGCCCTATAATCAACGGATAGTGTTTGAATCATGTGTAGGTGGGTGTCTATCACAGTAAAGCCTCACAACATAAAGATATTTAATCTGACTTAATTAACAACCTTTTCGAAAAATTTCTAAGGTATCGTTTAAACGTTATTATATGAGACAAACAATGGCATATCATGAATTCACATGAATTTATTTAATGATATGTCCTCTTGACTCTTGAGAGCTAGAACATCCTAGAGGAGAAGAAGAAAGCTAACGGTGTAAACAATATTCAAACTGTTTTGCGCTCCAACGTTCGAAAATACAATAGGGATACTCGTGATTCATCCAACGGTCACAATTCTACGTGTGAATCTCTTCATGGCCTTTTGTGTAAAATTTCAAAAAAAAAATATTCTTTTTTTTTCACCACTTCTATAAGTAAGGTTGATATATTTTCCAGATCCCATCAATTCTCAGAGTTTTTTCTTTGATTAAAGTAAAAATTAGAACATCCTTTAGCAGCTTCCTGTCCAAGTGAAGGAACAATACTAAAACAGTATTTTATTTATTTATTCACCTTTATACCATTACAGGTCTAAGTTAAACTCTTGTTTGTGACTGAGAAACAAACCTTCTTTTTTTTGTCATTAGAAATCATGAAACTGGATCCTTATCAAACGACAGAGGGAGGAACACATCAAAAATACGGAACTAAAAAAACATAACAAACTCCACTAGAAAATTTAAAAGCATAGATAAAAGATGATAAGAGCAAGAAGTACATGTTGCCACTGTCAAGTGGACTTCTTCATGCTACAGCTTCCTGGCGAATCTGAGATGTTAACCATTTAGGTGAAGCCAGGCTCACCTTGAGTATGTAGATGGAGAGGAGACAGCATCAACAAGAATGATATCAGTAAGCCAGCTTGGACTTCCACGAGCTACATAGGATTGAACATGACCATTCTTAGTGACACTAAGAGCGATCTCAGTTGCTACTCTCTTTGCAGCCACAGTTACTACTTACTACTTCATCTCAGCAGTGTTGAAAGCAGTTCAATGCTTGCCGACTATGCTCAATAGTATTAGACAGCCCAAGAAACCAATGCGGATTGTTCAGAACAGCCCACTGAACCGTTTACCATGAAGGTATAGATGGACACAATATATTAGAAACTAAAGATTCCACACACACCAATAGGGACTATGGCAAAGATAAATTTCCAAGAAAATAAACACACCAATAAGATCACTGTTGATCTTCCGCTCCGGCATAAGCCTAACCAGGCACCTGACCGTTGAACTTCCAATCCGGAACACAACCAGATCTGTTGCAAAACACATACATCAAAAAGAATCACACCGAACTCCTGCAACTGTTATCACCACCACCACTGCTTATTTATATGAAGTGCAACTTCAATACAGAAACACATCGGAGAGTGAAGAAGAAGAGCCACCAGAACCTTTAAAAACCAGCTTAGTAACACACGGTAGAATAACCCGTCACAACAGACGAAGAGATCTTAAAAAAAAAATCATAAAACTAAGGGAGAAAAAAGAACAAATTGATGAAAATACTGATAGAGAACAGAGATCTCCCCCGGCATAAGCGACAAGCGCCCACCGGGGGAAGAAACGAAGATCAGATCAGAGGGGTTTGGGTGTAACGGCTGGAGAGAATTAGGGTTTGATCTGTTAGATCTCTGTGGCAATACCATAATGATCTAAGTTGGCTTAAACAAACCTTCTCTTTAACCATTTTGTGTTAAACTAATCAAAACCTCTTTCCCAAAATGCAAACCTGAGATGGGTTTTGAATCTCTTCCTTGTTTCTTCTCATCTTGTTCACACATCATCATCACAAGCAATCTGTTCAAGCCAAGACAGAGCAGCACTTCTAGCTTTCAAATCAAGCATCATCAAAGGCACAACTGGAGTTATATCTTCGTGGGTTGGTAAAGACTGTTGCAATGGTGACTGGGAAGGTGTTCAATGCAATCCATCCACGGGAAAGGTCGCAAACTTGGTGTTAGAGAAACTCCTTGAACGAACCTACTCTCTATCTGAAAGGCACGTTATCATCTGCTCTAGGGAACCTCGGATCTCTCCAGGTTTGTTCATCTCTGGAACAAAACTCATCGCTGGCTTGATTCCTAACAGCTTCTCTAAGCTAACTAGTCTTACTTAGCTCGTGCTATTCACTCCAAGGGAACGTTCCTTCTTGTTTAGGCCATCTTCCATTTCTAAAGATTCTTTCATTGGCTGGAAACCGTTTCTCAGGTGTTGTTCCAGCGAGTTTAGGCAACTTGAGAAGCCTCTCTGTGATGATGTTGGCTCGAAACTCTCTCTCTGGTTCATTCCCAGTGACGTTCAAGAACTTTCTCAAGCTTCAAACTCTTGACCTGAGCTTCAATATGTTATCTGGACCAATCCCAGACTTCATAAGGAAGTTTCAGGATCTAACAACTCTTGATCTCTCTAGCAACAGATTCTCCGGGGGATTACCAGTTTCTCTTTACAGCTTGGTAAAGCTTCAGGACATGTGGTTGAAGCGAAATGATCTGACAGGACCACTCAACATACCATTGGTCCTATCAAGATTGCTCTGATCATTATGTTACAAAAAAAAAAACCCCTTAATCAATGTGACGACTTCTTTGGTGGATCTGTGTGGATTTCAAAAATAGAGCGTATAAGACAAAAGGAAGGCTCATGAAGTGATAAGTGTGTTTAATAATAAGAACTTGCCTGATTTCATAATCACTAAACTTTCATTGTTTTTAGCAATACTTTCAGCTTCTATCGAGATTGTTACTACTGTATATGCTCTAGTTAACACCTTAGGCTTATAGCAAAATTAAACAATCGACAAGGTAATAAAACAACGGACACACAATTAGAAAAGGTAAATTTGATTTTAAAATCATGAGAGAACCGAGGTGAGGAATGTAACTTCAAAATCATACGATGCATTATATATTCTGATGAAACACTCTCAGATTCTTTACTTGGATGCATTATATATGACTCATGGATCATTAGCATTCAAGCTTCAAAAATTCATCAATATCAACAAAACTATCCCTATCATGATATTAAAAAAAAAAAAGCAGAACAAAGACTGTTTGTTTGCAACATATGTAAAATAAAACTTACAAAATAAAATAGTACAATTGCATTATTAATTACAGGCAAAACACAGTGATAATCAAGTTTCCAAGTGCATGATGCTTTCATGCTTATCCATAACCTTGACATACATGTACGACATCTGGTTCGGTAGACTTTCTCTATTGATATTAACCTTTCTCAAATCATTCTTTATCAGATCATAATAGAGAAGGTAACAAGTATTAGGCAACGCAAAGATAACCCCATTGTTTTGACCATGCACCATCACCGTCAACAAAAAGTTATTAATGTCATCTATTAAATGCCTCTGACAAGGCTGCACAACCAGAGACTTCCTCGACCATGTTAAACCATCCTCCAACACCCACAACTTTGACACACCAGTTTCTCTAATATCTATATAATCAAAGAGTGTTGGTTTCCCACCATACTCTATGAAACTCAAGGCCACACAAAAGCTAGACACCCCATGGGGTGCTTGGATCTTATGGAACTTTTCAGACCTAACGTCAAAACTGTAAAGGGTACTACGGCCACATGTATTACTGAGAGCCAGATAATATATAACTCCCTTGATGCAGAGTCCTTGTCTTGTAGGAAAGTGAGCTTGATCATCATGCTCAATTCTTTTCCAAAAACCTCCTGGTTCCACTACGAAGACCCAATACTCGGAGGTTAGCCTATGTTTTGAGCTTAGCACAACAATGCATACTATTTTGTATTGATCATTAATAGGATCATGTCCGAAAAAGTTGTAGACGCGCTTATTAGGTGCTTGTTGAGCAAAGATGTTGGACTTGACGGCCGGTAAGATTAACCTTTGTCTGGTTGCGGGATTATAGATACATGCTTTTCTGCAAATAGTGTATAAAATCAGACCGCGGAGAACAATCATCATGTGTCCTCCCATCCCTGGGAAATTCAAATCTAGTTCTAAGGATGATTCAGCACCATTACTAGAGGACGACGATAACCTTAGTGATAGCAGATCAGACTTTCCAGGGTTGTGGCAGAGCTCCATTGAATCACACTTAAAGTGTATAATCCAATGCACAGGATTCAAACTCATGTATAGACCAAGAGGTTGCGGTCGCGATGATGAAACCGTGAGATAAAGGTTGCTAAAATATCGAGATCNCATTACTAGAGGACGACGATAACCTTAGTGATAGCAGATCAGACTTTCCAGGGTTGTGGCAGAGCTCCATTGAATCACACTTAAAGTGTCTGATCCAATGCACATAATTCAAACTCATGTATACACCAAGAGGTTGCGGTCGCGATGATGAAACCGTGAGATAAAGGTTGCTAAAATATCGAGATCGGAACAGACAAGACCATATCTTTGAGACACACCTGAACCTCATAAGCGATTTAGCAGGCAACCTAGTTAGGATCTGGATCATGAGATCAAAAGGAATCTCTGGCGCCACGAAATCGGCTCGTCTTCTCAACAGATACTTAACCATAGTTATGTCTAATTCACGAGGACTCTTTTTGGAGATATATATATATATATAAGTAGTAAATAGAAAACAGAGAAAGATTACCCACTAGGGTTTAATGATCTTTTTGTCAAATTGGAATATTTCCCTTTTTCTACTGCATACGGCGACGGTTCCCTTTGCTATAGCCTATAGCCTCCTGAAGCCAAAAAAAAATAGCAATATCTTGGGTTGGGCTCAAGTAAAATTTTATACCCGCAATGCACAATCAACGGCCCAGTATCCAACCGGTTGATAATTTAACAGTTTCACATATACAGAGTGAAACATTGTATGTATGGATGAACTTAGGTTTGAGCATTCGGGTGACCATTCGGATATGAATACTATCCATGGTATTGTTTTTCTATTGTTTTATATCCAAACTACTTAATCTAAAATAACTTAAAAACCTGAAAATATTCAGTTTATATAGTTCGAATTGGTTATTTTTTGTCCAAAAGTAACCATATATTTGAGTATTTTTATCCAAAACATCTATTTTCATTTATAAGTACCTAAAATAACTATTATTTGATTTATAATTTTATTTTAGGTACATGCTATTATAAATATAATTAAAAATAATAGTATATATATTTATTTATATATTTATATATTTAGATATGTTCGGATACTCATTCGGTTTTCGGTACGGATCAGACTCGTTTCGGATTTTTGAAAAATGATCTCACTCGAATATTTTGGCATGATCGAGCGGGTCAGGTACCCTATTTTTCGGGCCAGTTCAGGTAAATACTTTGTATGCTATGCAGTTTAGATGACTTATTGTATGCTCTGCAGTTTAGGCTCTGGGGTTAGAGCACCAATTAAGCACCAATTTAGGTCTACAACAATTACGGACCAGATAAAGCAACCAGAATTTAGTGCAAGAAAGAAAACAAATTGTATGGGAAACATAAAAGATAAAAAAACATATGAATGGAATCAATATGCAGCCCTGGCCTGTTTCGTAAGTTCGGTTATACTCAAACATGTTAATATGTACTAAGTGTAGATTCCATCAGAGCAGGGAGCTATTTTTGTAGTTATTCGTTTCCTGGATAATAGCGAGTGAAATTATGTCAGGAACACTGAGAAATTACTAATACAATACGACAGTATAGCCTGTAATAATGAAGTTGTGGTAAAACCTAAATTCAGGTTACATATTGGCAAAATAATAGTTCCAGAGTTCGCTTATTATCTTGCTCAAAATGACAAAACAGGTTATAGTAATGCAGCTTCACTTCATAGTACTCAGAGGAGGTTGGTCTCACGCCTCATCGCCTGAGAGAAGGAATACACCAACACACCCAGGAGAAACAACGATTTCGCAACCATCTGGAGCAGGCAAATGAGGCAAATGAGGACAGTCCTCCATGAACACAACACCACCACAAGACACAATAACCCGTCCACCTGTAGGGAACGCGACAACCTCGGGCGCTTGAATGCCTATGAGATCTTCAAACTCAGGATCAGGATCCATAGACGCACACCTTGCCAAGCCACCTATAACAAAAAACTTCATCCCACATGCTTCTGTGCAAGCTTCAATTGTCATTCCCGAAGGAAACTCAAAAAAGACACCTAGAACAAGAGAGGCATTCAAAATCATAAACAACTCAAACTCATAAACAACCAATAAAGACAAGCACAATATATCCAAAAAAATATCACATTATGATGGCAAGAGTCTACCTCTTGTAGGACGTTTTGGTTGAGGAGGAGGTGAAGGTGGAGCGAGAGGAGGAGGTGGAGCGAGTCGACAAAGAGGATTAATCCAGAGACCAGGTGGTGGAGTTTCGTTGAGATTATCATTATCTTCAGCTGGTACGAACTCTATCTTTCGACCATGTGGTGGAGCCTGGTTGAGATTATCATTCTCTGCTGGCAAATCACATTATACAATCAATCAGAAACATAAATGACAACACGCTCATGAAAACATACAGAATCTTTAGAACAAAGCAATTTTGTTAAATACCTTGAGAGGTTGGAGGAGAATGAGCGAGTTGTCCAGACTCTCCTAGTAAAATCCCATCTGTTGGACTTGTGATTTGATCCTGCTCTTCGATTCCTGATCGGAATCAAAAAGAAGATAGAATAAGGTAACGGGAGGGAGACCTACAGAGAGTCAAGTCCACTTAGATAAGATTTAAAAAAAAGCAGATACAGTTCAGATGATGATTACCTTCAGGGTTAACATGAGAATGAGATTGCTGAGACAGTAGCTGCTCTTCAGGTCCTGATCGGAAACATAAATGAACATGAAAGAGAATCATAAAATAAATTTTACAACTAACGATGAGTCTAAGATTCATTTTAATATGTTTGAGATAGGCTCCAATTATATATA
>OVBX01006545.1:0-11712 GCA_900406325.1 Erucastrum elatum
ATATATATTTATAAAAAAATTAGAATCTACACCCGCTCGGGCGAGCGGGTCAAGCTCTAGTCATATTTTATTGGCTCAGCCATTTAAGAAATCCCAATACTCAACTGCTAAAAAAGGATGTTTGTTAACTCTTTAAACAACACTGTATTAAAAAAAACTGATTAAAAAAATTAATCAAACAACAAAATTTTTGCTTTTGTAAATACTCAAAGCATCTTTTCTTTGCCAAACAAGAACCATAAATCGACTTCATCTTCCTCATTTTTGAGTGAGGAATATAAAGTCGATTTGGAGATTTAGCTTCGCGAAAGAGATACTTTAAGTGTTTAAAAAAAAAACAACGTCGTTTGATTTTTTAAAATAACATTATTTAGAGAGATAACAACATCTATTTTATAGTTGATTTTAACAGTTGACTATTCATATTTCTTAAATGGCAGAGTATAACAAAATGTGATAGTTAAAACAACCAAATTTTCAAAAGATTATTTTAGATCAAACATACGTTGAAAGTTTTTTTTGGTTTTAATTTGAAAAGTTTGGGGTTTTAATAACAGTTTTCTCTTATTTTCACAAATATAAAGCATTAAATATTTTTTTGTTTGTGTCGACCATAAGATTTCATTTAAAAGCCCATTAAAGACAATTAGAGAGATTATTACAAAGCTTATCTTTTTTTTTGAACAAATATTACAAAGCTTATCATGGATCCAATACTATAGCATCAAGAAGATAAAGATTATATAGCACGCGCTATAAAGAAGTTGTAGTGGAATCGACGTGGCAGAGAGGAAATATATAGCTTGTTTTAGTTTCTTCCACCTTCTTCTTCGGCCTGTTTGTTTGGCTGCGGCCCGCCGGTGACGGTGCATCTTTACTGCCAAAATACTTTGACTAAATCTCTACTATTTCCTTTTGCTAACAACCGAAAAAATGATTAGATCTTTGGTCTTGAGCTTCAGTTTTGATATACCCAAGGAGAACGCTGTCAAAACACGACCAGAGCCCAAAATCTGCGAACTCTTCAACCAGCCGACCCACCTTGAATCTTCAAACAGAGAAAGCCTAAACTCCATGCAAACATCTATAACGAGTAAGGACTTACAAACTCATGAGAGAAAAGACAATACTGAAGAAAAGAAAAGATCAAAGAAAATAAAACACTAAATTAACCAAACATACAAAAAAAAGTCCGATAAACCGAAATTTACATAGATATGATCAGTAGCTATGTATGTACATTTACCAGCTAATCACCTCTTACAAAAAAACTCACAGAACGATAAAAGAAAATCAGGATCCTCCAACTAACAGTAGTTACAATCACAAATTAGAACACACAAAGTTCAAAACAATGGATGAAAACAAATTTCTCAAACAAAGCACATAAAAAGTTACCATCCGCGAAGTGCGGATACACCCTAGTGTTGTTATAACTTTTAGGAAAAACTTAACTCTGTAATTGTAGTCCATTTATGCATATGTGTCCCAATGGTTTACTAGGATCTCTTCTGAAGTAATTCCTATCAAATCTGGGAAAACATTCACTGTATTGACCACGTTTTTTCGATGACAAGCTTGCTCAAAAAGCTTCAAATTCAGCAAAACGATTTAATCGAGGAAGAGGATTAGTCGGATCTAGCGGAAGCAGGTACCAGATATCACAATAATATGACGTTCTTGATTTTCTAGTACCAATAGCGACGAATGGAAAAGTATTATTGCCATCGAATGTTATCATGCCCCTTCCATGACTTTGGCTGGTGTATCCAAGATTGACATTCATTTGGTTCTTGAGTACTACACTGACTTTCTGCGCAAGCTTCAAACAATCCATACAGTAATAATAACAAACAGAAACCCTATGAAATTATTCTTTTTCCTGATACAGTAATAATATATTCATGTTTATCCTTCTTGTTTACTCAAAAGAAGAAATTAAACCAATGATAAAAATATTTGTATTAATTTTTCATAACGGATTTCTCATGTTAAAAGTTACAGCAACTAATATTGATAGTACTCTTAGTGAACAATTAGATTTATTAATATATAATTGTATATAACTATAATAATCAATTAATTATAAAAAAAAATTAAAAACGTCTATTGAATAATATATTCATGTTTATCCTTACTGTTTACTCAAAAGAAGAAATTAAACCAATGAGAAAAAAATTGTATTATTATACATTACTTTAATTGGTATGCAATTCATTTATATTATAATAAATTAATGATCTTTTCAGTCACTGAGATATAATAAAAAAATAGATTTCATGATTTTCTCAATTGTTTACTAAAATAAAAAAACCACTATAACGATCAGTAAATGTATCATTTAAAAAACATTATATCATGCCTATTCTCTTTTACAAAAATTTAAAGTATATGAAATAGCAAAATAAGTATGTCCCAAAATATCATTATTCCAATTTATTTCTTAGCCTTTTATTTTAGATTAATATATTTTAATTATGTTTTACTTTTATTTTGATTCTGTCTTTTTTTTTGAAAATTTTAGGTAGTTTCATGCATATAATAGGTTTAAAGAGGTAAAAATGGTTAAAAATGTTTACCTCTATATTTTATTTATTTGCGTCTAATTATTGTTTATAGTTATGTTCTAACATTTTTAAAAGACGAAGATAAATAAAATCTGATAAAAAGAGTTTATGTTAATAATTATATATTTTTTATTTAATTCGACTATAGTTTATTTAATTTAAAATATCTTGTGCTTTTGATTTATTTTGAGTTTTTATAGGTTTTAGAAATTCCAAGAATTTAATTTAATAAAATCACTTTATGTTAATAATTATATATTTGTTTATTTAATTCGAGTATTGTTTATATATTAATATAATGAAAACCTGGTTAAAGATAATAACATATTAAAAAAATATCAATGTTGTAAGCCAAAAATAATGTTTTTAAATCAATATAAACTAAAAAAAAGTAAGCAATTGAAAGATTCATAAAATATTTTAAATTTAATGTTTTATCTAATGCTTTGATCTTTAAACTAATAGTAATAAGTAACTCTAAATAATTATGTCCACGGGCAAACCACCTAGTTTAGTACTATTTAAATTTTGACACGAAAGCAACAATCAGTTTAACATGTAACACAAGATAAAGGGGATCTCAGCAAAAAAAAACATATGAGAATAAATCCATATTTCTTTTTATAAATTAGATATTGATATTTTCTCTACTGGAAAAATAGTTTTTGATTTTACTATATAGAGATTACTATTTTAGATGAATACATTGAAAATAAATTTATTTCTATTTTCAGAGGTTAAAGTAGCAAAATACATTGGAGATAATCAAAATATAGTACAAAGAACATACATAATTAATTACCATAGCATAATCCCAAATATTTATTTGGTAAAACATAGCATCGCGGATAAGATGATTCAATTTTGACATGTTCCAATCGTCGAAGATTGCTTAAGAAGCGAATGATTTTGATGTTCAGCTCATAACTATCTACAAGTTCATAACTATCTACAGAATATTAAAACTTTGAAAATACTATTTTGTAATAAATAACGTATAAATATGTTTTTATTTGTCATCTTCTCCATGATTTTAGATAATTTTGTTTATTTGTCATGTTTTCCACAATTTTAAGCTTATTCGTCATATTTTTATAATTTTAGGTAACTTTGATTATTTTCCATGTTTTCGATAATTCAAAGAAATTTTGGTTATTTTTCATGTTTTTAATAATTTTGACTAATGAATCATCAAAGTTACTTTAAGGAAATTTTATTATTTGTCAATTGTTTGTCATGTTAATACAATTTTAATACAATTTTTAATATAAAGTGATGTTATTAAACTTGAAAAGTAAATTTAATTATTTTTCATGTTTTTCATAATATGTCATATTCTTCATGATTTTAGGCTAGATCATTAGTTTTAATAAATAATTTCAATTTAACTGATTAAAATTTAGATATATTTAATAAATAATTAGATTATTCATTATTTATTTGATTACAAATTAATATTATAAAAATAATCTCAGAAAATTAATAGAAAAAATGTTTGAAAAAGGATAAGATAATTCCGTGTATTGATTTTGTGTTTATTTACATCTTTTTTTTCTTATTTGTTAATTTTATAATTAGTAGTATATATTCACATATAATAATTAAATTTATCATTATACTAATATATTAAAATATTTTTATAAAATCTAAAATAACGTTATTTAAAATTATTTATATTTCTAAAAAGTAAAAACTACAAAATTTTGTTTTTTTTGTCAGCTTTTTTTGTCAGCAACTACAAAATTTTGTTAACGAGGTATACAAGCAATAGTTGATTAATATAATATTTAAAGTTAGATTTGGTTTAACAATCTTGTGCTTTTGATTTATTTTGAGATTTTGTAGGTTTTGATAACTCCAAAAATTGGTTCAATAACATCACTTTATATTAAAAATTAGATATTTTTTTATTTAATAATTGTTTATAAATTAATATAATAAAATCTGGTTAAAGATAACAACATATTTTCAAATAAAAAATTTATGTTGTTATCCAAAATAATATTTTAAGTCAATAAAAGTTAAAAAAAAATCAAGAAAATAAAAAATTCATAAAATAATATAATTATTAATAGTATATTTATTAATAAATATCTATAAAATAATTATGTCTGCAAATACGGGCAAAACACCTTGTTACATAGTATAAAAGAAAAGAAAAGAAAAGACGTAGACATCTCTTTCACAGGAAAATTAATATAGAAATAAAAATAATGTATTACTATTATATATTGATACATCAATATATAATCATTTAATAACCTCACGTTTTACTACACATTGCTACATATTTGTAGCACATTATTAATACAACTTATGGATTACTTATTACAAATACAAACAATCAACTTACATAAATATTCCTTTTTAAGTTATAAGAAAGAAAAACTTATTTAAAATCTCATTGGACTCCATCCATAGTCATTTCTACGTTCATGTGGGTCTTTAACATTTCTTCTGAAGTAAATCCCATCAGGTCTGGCAACCCATTCACGGAATTGACCACATCTACTATTCGAACCCCCGGCAAATGCTTCAAGCTTATCAACATTTTGCATTCCACCGCGAAGATATTCCGGACCTTTTGGAATGGCGTACCATAGATCACAAGTAATTACAGTTCTGCGTCTTCGTTCAACAAGAGGCACGAATCCATAACCCATTTTGTCATTGAAGGGTATAGATCTTCTCCCCCAGTCTCTGTTTGGATCGTCAGATTTACAATGGATTTCGAGCATCACACCTTTGCCGAGTTCGTTCCTGATTTCTATTCTACTTTCAGCGCAAGCTTCACTCGATACAAAACATATTGTAATAGCAAAGAGAAACACTATAAATTTATTCATTTTTTTTTTGTGAGATATAATTTTTGAAGTAAAAAATTATATGTATCCTGTATTTATAATCGTTTTGTGTGGAAAATGTCTGCCTCTATTTTTAAATAGTTTATTAATGGCTTTAGCTAAATTTGGAAACATGAACCAAGTAAACCCACAAACAAGGTTTTTGTGTGGAGAAGTTTGCCTCTATTTTTAATCACGTTAATGTTGAAAGAATAGTTATTAAATGATTATATATTGATGTATCAACATTACAAAAAAAACACCTCTTTCGCGACGAAAATTAATGAGGAAAATAAATTCTCGTAAAATTATGTCGATATTACGAGTCCCTTACGAGGAAAACTAAGATTAATGTATTTCGTCGTGACTTAACGAAGAAACTGTTTCTTCGTAACTAAAACATAGGATCGCGTGGCTTTTACGAGGAAAACTAGTTTCCTCGTAAGGTCGACGTAAACTTAGCGTCTTCTTTACGACATGGTGGCTTTGATTGAGGAGCGTCAGATCCAGCTGACGCAGAAGTCCACCGACGGATTATCCATCACCTTATCCACAGTTGAAGTTGATAGAATTTACGAGGAGGTAAATTTTACAAAATTTTAAATTTTTTTATTTATTAGTTTCATTTAACTTTAAATATTTAATTTTAATATATATTTTTGTTTTCTAAGGTTGCCCCTAGAAAAAAGAGACGTACGTTGGGGATTGGTTTCGTTTAACGCTGTTCTGAGAGCGACATCGTTTTATGGTCAGAGACGGGATGACGAAGTCTCTGAGCTACGTAACGAGTTGGGCTCTACAAAAAATGAGTTGGCCTCGACAAAAACTGCGTTCACAGCTCATATGGGTGGACTCAAGGGCTTCTTGGATGTTACAGCGGCCACAAATCCGGAATGGGAGTCGATGTTGAGGATCATGCGACAACAAAATCCCATTCGAGGCGAGTCATCCGTCACACATGACGAAGCAAATGTCCAGAAGAGGACCGAGTAATTCTACGACACGATGAACGAGTCTTAGTTCTTTTTTTCGGTTGTTGTATTATAAATTCAAAACTTATTTAAACCTTATTTATATATAAAATATTTTCATATTTATATTTATTTTAAATTATAATTTTATTAATAAATTAAATAATTTAAATTATTTTTTTAAATAATAATTGTTTGGAAAGCACGAAGTATAATAATAATATACTTCGTGCTTTAAGGTCGGATAATGTCGGATAGAGTTCTCCATCAGAACAATCTATATAGCTAATATATTCCTATATAAAAAAATTTATTCATCTATATTATTAAAACAGAATTATTTTTTAATATTGTTTGGAAAAAATATCAGGATAAGTAAGAACTTTTTAGAAACTGAATGGCAAATTAAATAATTCTTTTATTTACATATTAGCAATTTCATTTACAATAAATTATTTTTTCATATTTTTTAATTTACAGATTCCATCAATGCATTTAAAATCAATTAAAATTATCAATTACAATGGTTGTTGTTTCTTTGTGGTGAAAAAACACACTGAAATATATAATATATATAATAATTTTCAAAATTTAATATTCTTTTATTTATTTTAGTCTAATATAAAAATTTCAAAAGTTAAATTTCAAAAAGAAAAAAATCATAAAATTAGTAATAACTCATAAAAAAAACTAATGCCAAAAATAAAATTTCCAGTATTCATTTCAAAATAAATTAACATAAAAAAATGTTGTTAAATCAAATATCTACATGAGAATGCGGATTATGTTCTTGTGTTTAGTTAAAACAACAACTATTTAATTAGAAACAAATTTAAAACAAATATTAAATAATTGAAAATTAAATAATTTGTTGCTGGCGAGAACAAAAGGAACAATAATAACATTTGCGATCAATAGTAAAGATCAGTCGCGCGACTATCAAGCGAACAACCCAGCGACATGTCGCAGCGACTGGTCGCCGGTCACGCGACAGTGAAACGAACAACTAGTAGCGACATCAAGTCGCAGTCGTTGACTCTGGTCGCTGACGCTAGCGACCTCCAAACCGCTAGCGACATCCAAACGAACAGGTGTTATATTTCCAAATAGTACATGAAATTGAATAAATTTTTGATTTATGATTCTTTAATTTTCTAGAAAAAAAACATTTACTATATTATTTAAAGAAAATAAAAGTATAATGATAAAGAAAAGTAAATCAACACTTTATTTTAGGTATAATTCCATGCTATATATATATGCTTCGTCTTGCTAAAGCATATGTTGAGACTTCGTTAGAATTACTATGTTTGCAACAAAATATCAACTTTTGCACTAACTTATATGTATTGCAATACTAGTATTTTCTTGTAGTATTTGTGCCTCTTGTGGATCAAAAGTGATTACGTATTGATATTGGCTTTCTGCATTTTTTATCAGGTGGTCAAAGATCGCTTCTCAACTTCCAGGAAACAAGATAAAGAATGTGTGGCATACCCATCTAAAGAAAAGACTTTTCCAAAGCTCAGCAGTTCCAGATGAACAGGCTATTTCCCTTGTTCGGGTAATGGGAAAGAGGATGAGTACTCTCAAGCAGAAGATTGTTTGAACATAAAGACCTCTCAAGACTCTACTATTTCCGAGACTTCTTCTGGTGGTTCCAACAAGTCAAACCAACAAAATGATCCAAAGATAAGCCTCTTGTTTGAGTTCTCCATCGGAACAGCTAAAAGCTCTCTCCTTGGAGCTTCTAAGCCTCTCGCAAACCCCTCAGAAGGATCCATCCGTGATCCCCGAGCTGCTCGGCCTCCTCCGCCGTCGTCTCGTCAATCCTTCTTCCAGTGAGTATATTTCGTCGTAAAGTCTCCACTTTTTTGGCTTCGATCTTTCTTCATAATATCCTTCCAAATTCCTCTCTATCTCCAACTATATAAACATGTTTGTAGAAGCTTTTATAGAACTAAATTCTACAACCTCCATTCACTAGAAAACAATCGTAGTTTAACTGTCAGTATTTAATGAAAAAACATGTTCATTTCCACCGATTGTATTAGGTATGACCACAAGTCCATGTTCCGCTAACGTTAGAACCCTTTTTGTTTTGCATATTGTGTCAGGTTGAATTAATAACCCAGAGATTGCTAAGAAAGTGAATGCCTAGGAGGGTGACCAAGACTGAGTTAATGGCAATTGGAAAAAACTTTGCTTATATCAAGCAAGGATCAGCTAAGGTAAAATAAAATATGTATATAAGCCACAAAAAAATCATGTTTTTGAGTGCATTGTCACAACTGATGATGTTAACCATGTTTTTATATTGGTATTATATCGCTTGCAGTAATTTCAAAACAAAGGCCAACAGAAGGCCCTTCTTGTTGATGTGGCAATGAAAACGTAACCGGAGTCGCAAAGAAATGAACTTTACACTAAGTATTCAATAAACTTTTGCTTGGATTGAGTTTGGTTTCTCTTTTGCACTGGTATCTTGCTAAGATCTTCGTCTACAACAATAAAGACCAGGCTGTGCATTGTTACAACTGTTGAAAGCATGCCTCCGAATTGGTTGATTAGTGAGATAGCTTGCCATTACATTATTCATCCTCCCATCTCATTAAACCTAACTAATCTTCCTTCAAAATGTTATGGTAATGGTGATCTTGGTCTTGACCATGAGATGCATGTCTATTGTTAGGCTAACTTTTTTCAAACACGTAGGTTTAAGGTGAAAGTTTCTGAATACAACTTAGAAGGAAGGACTCACGCTATCTCTCTCCGAGTCCTGCAACTTTAACACTCCCAGTTGGAATCCCACTTGCCACCACTTCTGAAGTGCCTCTATTATCTGCAACACTGCAAGTGATCAGAGTGCGTCCTCCAAAGACTGGAGACTTAGCTGATGGAGAAAATGCAGTACAAGTGTACTGCGACGAAGCATAGAGAGGAAAATATGCTAGACTTGAGTAACAGGGCATTAACCACTCATCTTATCATAGCACTCATTTGTAGGAGTGTAACTTATCTTCTTCTTTTTTTTTTAATTCTGAGCTTTGGCTAAGTTTTTTTCTTATATATTTAAGTATGGCCTGCCATTACATAGCTGCTAGCAGATGACTTGATTGGGATTTTCTTTAATGTTACAGCTTCGAATGATCTGATGAATGTATGCTATCAAAGGACCATTATTTTCCTGTGTATTAAAATCATTTTAGAAATTTCTTTGTAGTTTGTACCAAAAAAAACTTCTTTGTAGTCATTTCTTTATAACTTTTTTGTAGTCCTTTCTTATTATTTTAAGGCTCTGATTTTATACAGCTTCTTCTATCAAGAATTTTCTGAAGCAGAGCTGGCGGAAAGCTGTTAGATTTAATCATCACTGCCACAATAGTTCCTATTTATGTATGTATTTTATATGATTTATATTTCAATATGTACATTTATATAATTATAATCAGGTTTAACATACATTTTAAATTGGTTTTATAAGATTCTAAACTCTAAAATGATTTTATAAACCCTTATAAATAACTTATAGACTCTTATAAATAACTTATAAACTTTTTAAAAAATAATTTTATAAATACTTCTAACCTACTATTTCTTTGTATTTATTGACAATCACTTTCTTAAATAGTTGATAACTAATTGCAAAACTGTATATATATATATATATATATATTACTTCCAAAACAGTGATTAGTGGAGAAGTACCATATGTTAAGTATATAAAAGAAACATAGGACTGATTCTTTACTTTCAGATTCACTCTACAAATTCAAAATATTTTTTTCACTGTTCAACAACAAAAAATTAGGCAAATTATTCACTGTTCAACAACAAAAAACTAGGCAAATTATCCGTGCGTAGCGCGAAAAACACTCTAGTTGCTTAAAAAACTGATTTTGATGTTCAATTCATAACTATCTATCTACAGAATATTAAAACTTTGAAAATATTATTTTGTAATAAGTAACGTATAAATATTATAAAAGCTGGAAGATTTGCTATAAAATCAATTATTACATAGTATAAAAGAAAAGAAAATACGTAGAAATTAATATAGAAATAAATATAATGTACTATTATTTAAAATATTGATACAACAATATATATGATCATTTAATAACCTCACATTTTACTACACTTTGCTACATATTTGTAGCACATTATTAATACAACTTAGGGATTAGTTATTTACAAATACAAATAATCAACTTACATAAATATTCCTTTTTCAGTTATAAGAAACAAAACTTATTTAAAATCTCATAAAGTTCCATGCATAGTCTTTTCTATGTTCATATGGGTCTTTAACATTTCTTCTGAAGTGAATCCCATCAGGCCTGGCAACCCATTCACGGTATTGACCACATTCCCTAGTCGCGCCCGCTGCAAATACTTCAAGCTTATCAACATTATGCATTCCACCGCCAGGAAATTTCGGACTTTTTGGAATGGCGTACCATAGATCACAAGTAATTATAGTTCTGTATCTTCGATCATGAACAGCCCGGAATCGATAACCCAATTTGTCATTGAATTTTGTAGATTCTCTCCCCATGTTTTTATATGGTTCTACAGATTTACATTCGGTTTCGAGCATCACACCTCTGCCGAGTTCGTTCTTGATATCTACATGACTTTCTGCGCAAGCTTCACTCAATACAAAACATGTTGTAATAGCAAACAGAAACACTAGGAATTTATTCATATTTTTTTGGGAGATATAATTTTTGAAGTAATAAAATTATATGTATCCTATATTTATAATCGTTTTGTGTGGAAAACGTTTGCCTCTATTTTAAAATAGTATATTAATGGCTTTAGCTAAATTTGGAAACAGACATGAACCAAGTAAAGCATAAACGTTTATCTCTATTTTTACTCACGTTAATGTCGAAAGAATTGTTATCCAAAACAATTAAACCAAATAAATCCCCATAAATCAACTGGTATATTTTTTTTTTTTTGAAAGTGATGAGAAAATTACATTTAAATATATTTTATTTTAAGAATGATTTATCAGTTATTATCATATTCTAAAAAATCTCAAAAATATAAATCGACATTATACTTAAATATATAATGTATGGGTATTACCATATTTTAGAAATTGTACCAAAAGGATAAATCAAACATTAAATGTAATTGTCCATATTATTTTTTTCAGAAGAAATATTATTAATTTTAGTAGCTATGTCGTATTATTTGAAAAAATAATTGTAGAGAGTACGGCAAAATCGTTTTTTCAAATAATGAATGAATGTATAGGGATCTACTCTATTAAAATAGAGTCATTATTTTATCTACTATAAAAAGGTCTATGTTAGACCA
>OVBX01006546.1:0-11712 GCA_900406325.1 Erucastrum elatum
ATGAAAAAATAGTAGTTTATATAATTTCAACTTTTTAATAATATTTCATTGTTGATTTAGGCACGTTTTAAAAAGTTTGGGTAGATTTTTAAAGTTTTAATTGAGTTCATGTCGTATTTGGCACTAACCATTAGTTTGAGTTGTATTTGGCACGATCCAAATTGTTCAGGTTGGAATAGACACTTTTTTCCGTATAAAGATACTTGAACCTTCTCAGTCTCCTAAACTTTCTGGGATCAATTTTCGTTTGACTAATCAAAGAAACGTTAATCAAATACATTAAATGTGACGCAGAAACAAAGAAAAATAGCAGTTGAACTATGAATAAGCAAACTTTCTTGTTAAATCGAAAGTACATCATAAGAAAACAAATTGGACTTTGCTTTGTCGGTTTAGGCTGTACAAACAAGGTCAAGTCACTTCATTAGTCCAAAGGACAAATATATTAGAATCATAAAAATTGATTCCCAACTCTAACTAATTAAAGTGGGGTAGTTGGAGACTAATCTAAACGAAGAATTGATCTTTACCATTACCAACTCATGTTTTAGACTAAAATGTGATAGAGCCAATTTCTCTTTGATTTTCTAATAGCATTTTATCTCAACTACTTGGAATCAAATCCCACCATTAAATACTTTCATTAAGATTGGGATTTATATGGGTGGATTGCCACCAACACTTTAGTTATATAAATATACAGTATAACAAATCCATCAAGCCGTGCTTTTTATGGAAAATCAATATTATTAAAACAGATGGTTTTTTTTAGGTGCATTAAATGTTTCAATAATATTTACAACTCATTACCACTAGATTATTTTAAAACTATGCTTTTAATTAAATGCTTTTCTATTTTTTTAAAGAAATAGTAGATATTAATTTCATGAAGCAAACGAATATATCCTAAATCCCTAATAATACTGAACAACATTCATTTAGTTAAATTTTAGTTCACTTTTTAATTATGGGATTTCAAAGCTTTTATATGGTTCAAATATGAAGCTTGATTCAATTGGTTTCGAGACATCCATGCCTACAATTGGCTTTGGCTCTAGCAACAATATGCTTGATGGTTTCTTTATCGTGCCCTCCTCTGTACTTCCCAAAACAATTTATGTATGTATTATTTCTTTGATGAGATTATTTTGTGTTCACTCGCTAAGGAGGAACAACCCACACTCGCCTATTTCTTCTAAGGTGTCATGGTCGCTGCTGATTCTCGTGCTAAGAGAGCAGGTAAATCAAGGCTCCCAATCGAGATGGAGAAGATCGATGATACTAAGAAAGCCAGCGACTTGGTATATGCTTCTTAGCTCGAATTAATTTTTGCTTGACAACCCTATATTTGATTTTGCTAAGAATCCTAATTTGTTTCATTTTATGGTTTTGTTCTTGATTCCAGTCGATATGTTTCTTCTTGTGTAATTGGTTCGTTACGTACTTATGTCGGTTTGCTTTCAATTACCTTTTTTTTATTCTCAGTGAATTGGTATCTTCACCTCTCTAACGATCTCAAAATGTAAGCTTTTTATCTTCACATTTAATTGGTTTTTTGTCTTCCCAAATTGCTATGTTGATGAAACGTTAGTACTGCATGCATACCATATTGACTCAAATATTTTAAGGAAACCAAGTGTTGACCATTTTATCTGTATGTGTGGGATTTCGCACAGTTTAATCTTATCTGAGTCTTGAAAACCTGAAAAGGCTTCCATCACATTGGTGCTTCGACCTGTTATCTGACATGGCCTTGAGGAGAAGAACTTCTATGGAGGTCCTTTTGCACCTTTTATTCTCCCTGGTAAAGGGAATAGAGCCTGAGATGGGGGCGTCACAGTTCATGGAGATGCAACAAGGGGAATCGTCAGAGAACTCCCTTGCAGAGAAAATTGCATTACTGTCAAGACCCTGCAGTCTCAGCCATTACCCGGTAATTCTGATCCAAAACCTTTTATTCTCCCTGGTAATTCTCTTTCTCTGTGTATGTATTTCATGCTTAAAAAGTAAAATGGCTCTTTCTTTGAAACTTGGAATTTATTGTATGTACAATTTTCTCTTTTGTTGATAAACTCATTGTTATTTGATATGCATTTTAATTGCACATGCTCCATATTGTAGTGCTTCAGTGTCAATGGTCTTTCTCACAAAGCTAGGATTATGCAAACAAATACTTTTTTTTGTCGACCAAATTACAGACTCATGTGGACTCTGTAAACCAAACTGGTAGCTCTGTATCCATATGGACCGTAAACGACGACTGTTGCCTCACACCACGTGCCAAACTATCCGCCTTTATGTTCTGCGTCCTTGATATATGAATAATCTCCGAGCTGTGGAAACTTCTCTTGAGACTTCTGATGTCTTCTAAATAGGTTGCAAATGCCGGCCACTCTTCTGGTTCCGAAACCATCTTCACCAATTGAGAACAATCAGTTGCAAAAGTCACATTAAACAGCCGTAAATTCCTCATACATTCCATTGCCCAAATAAGAGCCTCTATCTCTGCATGTAAAGGGGACTGACTTGCCCTTGTGTTTCTAGCACCTAGTAGACCCTCAAAACCTTCTAATGTACTATACCATCCTCCTCCTGAAAAATTATCCTTAGATTTCCATGATCCATCCGTAAAACACCACCGTCCTAGACGAGTTGGTAGCGCTAGCTCTGTTCGAGCTGTAGGATTCGAGGTAGTACCCACCGTTTCTTGAGCATCCTTCCAAAGTAATGACTCCGTCATGGCCAAATTAATAGTGTCCCTAGGATCCATGTCAAGGTTACTAAATACTTTATTATTTCGTCATTTCCATATATACCAAAGTATCCATGCGAAATAATGATCTTCTAATTTTGGCCGAATTCGCCAAAAAAGATAGTCCATATTCGTAAATAAAGATTGTCCTGGAAAATGATCTGGATGCGAAGGAATAGATGATAGTGCCCAAACCTGTACAGCCAGAGGGCATTCAAAGAACACATGATTAATGGATTCCTCTGATGCTCCACATCTATCACAACCAATATCCCCCGGAAGACCTCGTGATTTCAGATTCTTCCTAACTGCTATACAACCAGTCAAGAGTTGCCAAAGAAAATGCTTCATCTTTGGCGGACATAGCACTTTCCAACACTGAGCCTTAAGATCCGTGATCGTTGGACCGAATTCTACTACCCCTAAACCACGATCAGGGTACACCCGTTCCAACTGATATCCTGATTTAACTGTGGATTTTCCATTTTTAGTAAAATGCCAACCATCCCGATCAACCATTTGGGTCTTGCTTAAAGGTATGCTTTCAATTATTTTAACATCCTCAGGTTCCATAATTTCCATTAAAGCCAAAGTATTCCATGTGCGTGACGTAGCACATATGAGAGAATCAACCATGAGGTCTGGTAAGAGAACATTTTGTTTTTTATTTGCTGGTCTCGGGCGGTCGGTTGGGAGCCAAGGATCATTCCATACTGATATGGAAGATCATGATCCCACCCTTTTGATTAGTCCTTTGCTAACCAGAGACCTAACAGAAACTATACTACGCCACCCGTAGGATGACGAGTACGATCGGATCGGTTCTAGGGGTGAAGCATTCCTAAAATACCGACCTTTAAAAACACGAGAAAATAGAGCTGATGGCTGATCTATTAATCTCCAAAGTTGCTTGGCCAGCATGGCTGTGTTGACATCTGTAAGATCTCGAAAACCCAACCCTCCATCCTCCTTATGAGCGCATACCTTATCTCACGATTTCCAATGTAGTCCTTTTGTATTGCCACTAGAGCTCCACCAAAACTGTGCTACCGCACTAGTAAGCTTCTTGACCACCGTTTTAGGTAGTCTGAAACAAGACATGATATGATTAGGGAGGGCCGTGATCACCGATTTTATAATTACCTCCTTTCCTCCTTTTGAAAAAAAACTTGAAGGTCCATCCATTGACTCTATTGTTTAACCTCTCTTGAACAAAACCAAAAATTTGAACTTTAGAGCCTCCTAAGTTCTCGGGGATCCCCAGGTATGAACCCATTCCACCCCGATTTTGAATGCCCAGAATATCCCTTAGCTCTTGATGAATTGTTTCATCAATCTTGTGCCCGAACTGGATTGACGATTTTTGAAAATTTATCTGCTGTCCCGACACCCTTTCGTATTCTTTAAGAATTCCCAAAATAGCCATACATTCTGCTCTCTGTGCTCTACAAAAGAAAATACTATCATCCGTGAAAAAAAAGATGAGAGATTGGCGGACAAACCCTAGCTACCTTTATTCCAGTCAACTGTTTGTCATGTTCAGCCTTTTTAATATTTGTGATTAGCGCTTTGGTGCACATAATAAACAAATAAGGAGATAATGGATCTCCCTACCGAAGACCTCTGTTCGGGACTATTTGTCCCCGTGGTTGCCCATTTAATAGGACCCTATACTGTACCGACGAGATACATTCCATCATCAAGTTTACCCAATGCTGATCAAACCCCATTTTTTGAAGTAAAGCCTGAATAAAATCTCATTCCACTCGGTCGTAAGCTTTACTCATATCCGTTTTAATGGCCATAAATTTATTGTGGCATGCCTTATTCGTCCTGATTCCGTGAAACATCTCTTGAGCAATTAATATGTTATCCGAAATCAATCTACCAGCCACAAAAGCCGATTGTGTTTCCGAGATCAACGCCGGAAGACAAATCTTTAGTCGTTGACACAGCATTTTTGAGATAATTGTGTATCCCACGTTACAGAGACTTATTGGGCGAAGCTCGGTCATCCTTGTGGGTCGTTCCGTCTTTGGTATCAAACAAATGTTCGTAATGTTTAACCTTTCATCCAACTTTCCTGTCGCAAGAAAATTATTAACCAATTCCAAGACATCATGTTTAATAATGTGCCACGAGTGTTGGAAAAATAACGCCGTCATACCATCCGGCCCCGGGGCCTTCTCCGGGTGCATCATGAACAAAGCTTGTCGTACCTCCTCCTCAGTGGCTGGTTGGATTAAGCGCTGATTCATCTGCTGTGATATGGTTGGTTTTATCTCATCAAGAAAACCATCAAATTCCGCTGGCGACGTAGTAGCAAAAAAATCAGCAACGTAATCCACAGCAACCTTCTCTATTTTTTTATCCTCAACCACCCAGTTCCCATTAGTATCATATAGACCCACTATTCTGTTCCTCGTCCGTCTCTGCTTTGTTAGGGCATGGAAAAACTTTGTTCCAAGATCCCCCGCCGTATTCCACGTGTTCCTACTTTTTTGTTGCCAATATTCCTCTTCATCCTTGTAGGCCTCCTGAAGTTTCCTGGACACTTCCAAAATATCATTTTGGGTTCTATTATCATCTGTTTGAACTTTCTCTAAAGTTTTTTGTAGTTCTGCAATTTTCTCTTTTCCATAAGGAGGATTGTTTTTCCGCCAGATAAAAATTTCCTTTCGGCAATTAGTGATCCTGGATACAATATCCCCTTGATTCTGATATGTATCTCTCGTTTCCCTTGTCCAGCCTCTGGTAATGGATGCCAAGAATCCATCTTTTCCGATCCAACGCTTATCAAATCTAAATTGTCCTTTGCCCTTAACAATTTTGTCCTCTAGATAAGCCACAATTGGTCTATGATCCGATCCCACTAACCGCAGATATTATGTGTATGACTTTGGGAACATAGAGTGCCATTCCTCATTTGCTAAAGCTCGATCCAGACGGCACCGAATCATAGTTGATTTACCATTAACTTTCCTCCTTCCTTGCCAAGATAGTTTATTTCCCCGAGCAGGAAATTTCAGAAGTCCACTATTTCGAATCATATTATTAAAAGATACAAACGAATCAGCTCCTCGGAGTGGGCCTCCCTCCTTTTCATGGTTCCCAGTGATCTCATTGAGGTCTTCAATAATAAACCATGGATCATCTCGAGAAATACCATATCGAGTAAGCCGTTCCCAAACTTGATCTCTCAGTTTTTGGACTGGATCCCCATACATAAATGTCATATCCTTATCCCTTTTGTCTCCGCCTCCACATCAATCATTCTTGAGCTGGAGTATAAAACATTAACTTGAAAGTCATTATTATAATATAATGTCAATCCTCCACTTGTTCCATTTGGGTCTACCGTTATTAAATTGTCATATCCAAAATGTGATTGAAATCCTTGAACAAAAGCAAAGTCTTGTTTTGTTTCTGATAAAAATAGAAAATCCGGTTTATGGTGATGCCATATTTCTCGGAGGTAACTAATAGTCCATTTACTTCCCATACCTCGACAATTCCAACTTAAAACTTTCATAAAAATTAAAGATGAGAGTGCTCAGTTGAGCAATTTGTCGGATATGAAGAGATCCTAAATTGATAAAAAAACCACATGGTCCAGAATTCAGAAGTTCCCCAAGTCAAATTTAAGTGAAGTACAAGGAGGTGAGATTTTATTTGGCTCAGTCTCCTACTTCCTGCTCCTTTACATAGAAAAACAAAGCTGGTGTATCGCCACCAAAGAAACCAGCCAATAAATAATCCAGGAAACCTTATAATTTCTACAACATTTATAAGGCGACTTTCATACAACTTCTCCTCGCCCTCTCTTTCCCACAGCCAGCACAAGCCCCGAAACCACATATCGAATAGAGTCCATAGCTTCCTCATGAAAAGTCCCGTATAGAGGTTCAGCATGAATATCAATGACACTGGCAGTATCCGTGAGGGGTTTAAAGAGACCCCCCACCTCCTGAAAGTATCTGCAAATCTGAAGTTGTGATCTGCCTGTGTTATAATGCCTCTATACCCATTTTGTAACCAATTGAGGAACAAGAGATTTGTAACCACCTTCTCCCGTTTTAAACAAGTCATCAACAAAGTACAAATTAACCAGATTCTCACAGTCCAAATAACAAAGATGATCCTTAAGTCATAATAGTGTAACCCACTGAGCATACCAAATAGACAGCCGAGATAATAACCTGCAAATGTTTTCTCCTGGTAATGCAAAATCCTCATACCTATAAACCCCATATTCGCTACTCTCCACAAGAAAGAAAACCATAATGCACCATCCCATATACTAGAGAACTCAGTAACATAAACAAGTATAAGATCAATAAGCTTATGATACCGTACCTGTACCAACAAAGCATTCCAACGTGAGACCATCAGATCTGAAGGCCCTTTAAACCATCGAAACCAGTAACTGAAACAACTATCTTTATTCCCATTTAAAGCCAGAGTGGAAATGCCCACACAACCATTAATACCAAAAAGAACTAAAACAAACACCAGGACCCAGCAAAACAACAGTACAAAAGACATGCTCATAGAGCTTATTGAAAGAAAAAGGACATAAAAACCCAAAAACAAAGACCTCCTTGTGCTTTTGAGTACGCTTGTCAAGATGGTCGTGATCCATAAAGCTATGGTTGTTGCTGACTTGAAAATGGGTTTGATGACCCCTTCTTCTCCTGCTGATTCTTGCCCTCTCCGTTACGCGTTCCAGACTTGGCTGCAGCACGTTTACGAGGGGAGGCTAAGACGGTGGCAGCACGCATCTTGTTGCTGGCTGCGGCACTTGGAGGAGCCTTGAAAAGGCGCTTCTTTGTCGTCTGCTGTTTAACCTCTCCACCCACTAGCTGTCCCCTCTCATTTGCAGAAGCAACGTCATTCTCAGTCCCCTCTCCGGTAGCGTGCGATTCAGTTGCATCCTCCAGCATCATTTGATTAAAAATACACTCGATGACTTTTCTAACACTTCCATAACTTTCAAATGAATTTTATAAGGAATATCTTTTGACCTTCTAAATTTTGTGGCATACACTTATTATAAATACAAGCTTATATTTAGCAATCTAAAGATCACTTTTTCAACCAAAAAAATTACTAATGTCTTTTAATCTGAAAATCATAGAATTGATCAAATATGTGAAACCTTTTAAAACAAGTTGCTTAATAGTATTGTTTTAAAGATGAAGTTAACATTTTGGAGATCCAATTATACAGTTTATAATTTTCTTAGTGATCAACGGTTGAGCTATTGTTTTTGAGGGAAAGTTTGCTAAAAATTTCCATTCAGCATGGCAAGAACAAACTGAGAAATAGTAACACAGTAGAAAACTCAATTAATTTACACTCAATAATTTAGTAAATACTATAAATTAATAAATTATTCCGGTCCCAAAAATTGGATCAGATAAAAAAACAACACAAATTGATAAGATAATAATGTTTTCGTAAATCCAATGTAAATTTATGATCCTATCAATACTATAAATTAGTAATTATATGAAAGTACATTTTATATAAGTACAAACAAGCTATTATATTTTATATTTTATATTACTAATGGAATTATCTATATATTTCATAATATTTAATATATTTTGTTGAGATATAGTGAGATTATATCTAAAATCATATTTAAGCTCTAAAAAATATTTTATACACATCAAATAATATAGTCAAACCAATATGAATGTATAATTTCAAAAATATGTACATTAAAATAAAATATTTTTCTTATTTTAGAAAATAATATTCTAAAATACAAAAAGATAAAAGATAAAATTTTGTTTAAAATCCATCAAACTTTTAGTTTAAAGTTTCCAAAAAAAGTTTCCAAAAAAATATTCTTAATTTATTTATATTTGATTATTATTTCATATTTCTATTATATGATAAACTATCATATACATTAAGAAATTAGTCATTGTTAAATCATCCACTTCATAACTAATAATTATTCCAAATTTTACTTATATTTAGAAAATAGAAACTGAATCAAAACAAACAAATATGTCAAGAAAAAATAACTCTCAATTTTTTTTTAACTCAAGATTGTGGACGATTTTGCGCTTGAAATCCGAATTAATCCTAAAACTATTTTTAGTTGAAAAAGTGGTTCTTAAACGGATCCCAACACTCAAAGTTCAATAATTTGAAAACTGAATAAACCGAACCGACACGATGTAAAGTTAGTAAATTTTAAACTGAACAAAATTTAACCAAAATGTTATCCCGCGCTTTTAAGTCACGGATCAAAATATAGTGATGTATTAAACTAACTACTACTCCGGTTAGGTAATGGTTATCCACTACTCTTAATTTTCTCAGTAATCCATTGGAGAATACAGCTTACTTGTGCATTAAAACAAAATATATGGTAAGTTAACTAAAGGTGCAGAAAAATCATAACTCGTTTTTGAGAGCTTTACTACCTAAAGTAGTTGATAACATGCACCTGCGCGAGGTGGGTTTTTGAAAAATATAATATATTTAAATATTATAAATAATATGTATTTTGTTATCAATAACTCTTTTTTTACATTTGAATAGGCAAGGGCATTCAGGTGATTGGGTATGCTTATGTTTGGTTCGGTTTGGCTCAGATCTTTACGAGCTTGGTTTGAGTTCGGATAACTCAGTTAATTTTTTTTAAGAAAAATTAAAGTTCATATGTACTTTAAATTTCTCAAAATATAAAAAGATAATATATACCATATAGTTTTTAATGTATGCCAAAATATATAAACTTAATATAAAAATTGGTTTAGATTAAATATTTGGATATGAAATCAATTGGTAATCTAAGTATTTTTTTTTGTATTTTGAGTATCATTTAGCTATTTTAAACATGTGTTTTAACTATTTGTATATATTCCCCATTTTTTGGCATAACTATCCGTAACATCTTATATTTTTTTTGTATATTCTTAGTTATTATATTTTAAAATAATTAATATATTTATGTATATAAATCTGGTACGAATATACTCAGATATCTGGAATATTTTTGTTCGTATTGGATTCGGTTACGGTTCTCTAGATACCAAAATTATGAACTCGTTCGGATATCTACGAATTTCGTTTAAAGTTCAGTACTATTTTTCGGATTGGATTTGGTTTGTTTTTTTTTCAGATTTTGCCTAACTCTATATTTTTTATAGTAACAAAATTTTAAAACAAAGTGATGATGGTTTATATTTATTTGGTATGGCCACAATTTTAAGCCAAAACACATTCTACTACTATATATGTGGCTCATTTAGTTAGTCACTAAAAATTGTTTAGATCCATTTAAGAAAACAAATGGAGTGAACTAGAAAAATGTTACAGTTTCAGATTATCAAAACTGATACTTCCTAATTATTTTCTGTTGGTGTTGCCACGAACAGAAAGAGGATTGGAGTTAGGGAAGCAATTTTGTTGTCTAATCTATGTTCTCGATAGATGATTTCAATAGCTTCTAAATGAATCTTTGATGTATTGATCTCTTGTAAGATTTTCCCAAAATATTAATTAATAAAATCTTACAGGTTCTAGAATTATTAATTGTTTCTCAATTAATATACATCAGATTAAAGTAATCACATAAATAAAAGCAATACCTCTTGTTTATTTACAATATTTTAAGATAAATAAATCAAAATAATTTTTTATTTATTTTATATGGTATATAATTAAATTTCAGTGATATTAACATAGATATATAGTATATTTACATATAAATAATTTTTATCATATGATTTTGTTAACATTTTCTTATTTGCTGTAACAAAAAAAATTAAACCACTAATCCCAAAAACTTTATTGATAGATTTTCAATGCAAATTTCAAAATTAACATATTTATTTACTTTTATATAGTACATATTTTAATTTAAACGATATATATATATATATATATATACTAGGTGATTCTCCCGTGCTCATGCACGGGTATAAATATTCAAAAAATAAATATTTTGTGATAGTTTATTAATATTTTAATTCTAATCTCAATTATTTTATAATTTATATAAAATTATTTTATTTTTTAGTTAGACATTTGATTTTGGATCTGTAATATATTGATTGGTTTGAGTATCACTTGACTATATTAGATAGCATAAGCTTCTTTGAATTCAACCATAATATTTTTTTTGTTCAAATAGATTAAATTTTTTAATATTTTTTATTTTCATTTAGATATGTAAACGTATTTTAGTAATAATATTATATTATATTTTTCTGAAAATCAAATAGAAAAATAAATTTAAGTGTTGATCGATTCAGAATAGATAAACAAATATAACAATAATATTTGAAATCTCATGCATATTTGTTTTACAAAATAAATAAATTACAACAATTAGTTAATATTTTTTTTATTAATATATTTCGAAACATCCCGTAATTTTTATGTATAAAAATAAATAAAAATTAATATAAATAATATGTTTTTGTTTTATCTTTTATTTTAGATATAATAAACTTGATTAGTCTACCTACTCATTTTGTGGATAGGGTGATATATATATTCTTTTGTATTAAAGTATAATAATTGTTTTATTTCTATTAAGCCGAAATAGATTGATTTTATTTTTCATATCAGTTCAGTTTTTCATTATAAATGTGTAAATATATTTTCATAAAATTTATAATAATTGATATATGTTTATTTAAAAACATATTTAAAAATATAAAGCAATAATGAGTAGAAAGTTACATAAAAGAAAACTAACTGATAAAATTTTGTAAACTCATGAATGCATATCGATATTTATAATAATTAAAAAATTGTTAAATTTCCATTTTTAATAAATCATAATATACATATAAATATGTTTTATTATTGTAAATTCTTCTTAATTTATAATTTTTGTTAAATAACTGATAAAATTTTGTAAACTCATGAACGTATATCGATATTTATAATAATTAAAAAAATGTTAAATTTCCTTTTTTAATAAATCA
>OVBX01006548.1:1342-11710 GCA_900406325.1 Erucastrum elatum
GAATACTCAGAAAAGCAAATCTAATAAGAGGCTCCAACGTAATAATCATGCATTGAAGCACTAATGCTAGGTGCTTAATTAGCCGATTTTAATTAAAATTTAAGTAAGATAAAGACAATGAGACATATACTCTATATCCCTACAATTACGGCGTGGCCTCTACCTATTGAACGGCGAGATAAATAAGACACACTTTTTAATAGGTCGGTCTGAAAATCCTTATGAATTTTTGTTTTGTTTTTAATTAACAGTCTAGTAACAAAAGATTTGACTCCGGTTCAACTGGTTGAGTCGGTTTAGTCAAATTGATTTATTTTATTTTTTTTAGATGGTTCACTCATTTGATATGTACGATTGGAATCAATCTTACATCATCTCATACATGTTTGCAAGTCAGGTTTTTTTTTTTGAATCCGATACCGATTCAAAAAGTGAAGTAGATATTTTGCACTTTCATGTTTATTCGTCATCATGGTCATCATAAAAACCGAAAGAGAGATTTGAAGAGAGAGAGAGAGAGAGACACACAAGTGTGAAAGAAATGAAAGTGAGCACCGAGTCAAAGTGTTGTCTGAGACACGAATAAATTCTCTTCTTTTTCCTTTTTCAGCTTTTCTATTCTATTTAATTCATTTTTTGTTTTTTTGTCGCAAAATCATTTAAAGCGACAGGTAGGCCAAAAATAAGGAGAGAGTGTTGTGAAGTGAAGAGTGAGCCCAACCACTACTAGGCTCAAAGCTGGAGACTTTGGTCTTTCTTCTTCTCCGCTCTCCTGTGTGACAACGACCAAAAAAGATGCTTTGTCTCAAATCTGAAGCCCTACATGACGATCAGACGTTAGCTACCTCTTCTTCTTCTTCTCCTAGCATCGATCCTAGCTCTGCTAATGCCACTTTCCGTATTCCCATCAACTGGTACTCTTTTCTTCTTTTTACAATGCTCCCTTTCTCCTCTGTCGATCTTGCTGATGTTTCTTCTCTATTGTCTGTGTGACAGGGGAAGCTCGATCCGGAGGTATTTGAAAAAAACTGGTACTTTTTCAAGAAGATCTTACTCCTCTGGTGATGGTTCTTTGTATTTCCCTGATCTAGATGTAAATGTACCTCTTTACTCTCCATTTGATTTATTTTTTTGTTTGTATTTTGGTATGCAGTAAATCTAGGTTTTCTTTTTAGGGTTTAGTCTCACAGCTAATGGTGGTTAAATCAGTTTTTGGATTTGGGTTTTTTTTTCTTTTTTTTTTTTGCAGAATGAAAGCAAGATTATTGATCAAAGTAGTGGTAGATTTGAAGGTAAAAGCAGAGTCTGGTACAAATGTGAGCTTGAACAAGATGTAAGTCAACAGTCAGATCCCCATCACTCGGTTTGTCTATCACTATCGTCATGTCTCAACTAATCAGCTTTTTTTGTTTATCACGTTTTACTACTTCTCATTCACATATAACTACATGACACTTCACAAAAAAAGAACACTAAAAAAAAAGTTTGATACTTTTGTCTTCATCCTTAATTGTATTTGATGCTCTAGATTGTGTTTTTGGGATGATACAGATTAAGAAGCTGCAGCAGCAGTTACAAGAGGAGATCAACTTGCGCTTAGCTCTAACAAGTGCAGTTGAGCACTCTAGTTCTCCCTTCATGGAATCACCTTGTCAACTTCCTGATAAGGTCTCAATATTACTTTCACCAACGTTTATATTTTCTTTGTAGCTATTTAGATTTTAACTCTCCTTACAAAAAAACTTTTAAAAATTTGCAGGCACAAGAGCTTCTGGACAGCTTAGCAGTATTGGAAATCACAGTGTCAAAGCTTGAACAAGAATCAGTTTCCTTGAGATATTTACTAAGGCAAGAGAAGAACCAGCGGCGTCTAACTGAGATTCTACAAAAGAAAAAGTCTCATTATTCTGCACCCTCTAAGCTCACTAATGCACAAAGTTTCCCTAACAAGTTGGTATGACTCTCTCTATTCAAAAGTTTTTGATGTTGTTGTGTATTCTTTGGTTCTAGTGTCTTTTAAGTCTTAACAGATTATTCATTCTGGTTCCGCAGGTGACAAGGAAAAGAGAGAGTAAACAAGTAGCTTCTGTGGATAATGAAGCTTTACAAATAGAATGAAGAAGCAAAGAAATATGATGTCATCTCTTAGCCATAGCCAGATTCCTTGATTATATATAGTCTGTGAGCTCAAAATCTATCAACATGTCTTGTGAGTTTCTTCATCACCCTGGTGCTAGAATTTCCTTTCAGACTCGACAAGCTGGTCCCTTAGCAGCTCTTCTACTGCAAGCTCTGTTCTATATTTGCTTAACAAAACTGTGAGAAGTTAAAACGTGGAGTAAGGTTATGCCCTGCAGGAGCAGCAATGAGAAGCTCATATTCTGTATTGAAACATAGGATGCATTGTTGTTGATCACTTGACAAATTAATTGATCATTTATTCGATTTTTTTTGGCCTTATACTTCTCTAGTCTTCTTGCTGTTTCTGCCTGTTATTTTTTAACTTGGACATAGTGATGAGAATCTTCATCAGAACACAACTAAAGCTGCCTCAGATTTAAAAAACTACCAGGACAAGCGATCTAAAGAAATTACGCGCAAAGATAGATTTAGTTTTAAGTTGGCGTTTACTGTTGCTAATTTCTTTTACTTAATGGTCTGTGAAGAATATATTTGATCAGTTACAGCATTATATAGAGAATAAATGTTGTTTCTTACGATGTAAAAATTAGAAGTTTCTGTATAATTACATAGCGGTTCCATGTAATTTCGTTTCTTTAATTCAAATATACTTAGTATTCTGTATTTATGAACTAAATTATCATATGATTAAAATTAAGGAATGTCATTTTTCTAAATAAAAAATTAAGGAATCTCAATTCATGAAATTTTCATGTTTCTTGCTGTGTGAACTGTCAAGGCTGAAAGTCAATATTACACACGTGTGAGTAATTTCAGACCACACGAGAACAAATAGAAGGAGTTTGAAAACAAACATAAGTTCTGTAAGAGAGGGAAAAAAATAAAAGAAATTTGAAAAAACCTCCTCGTCTTCATCCTTTCTTAGACTGTTCACTCCTTAGTCCTTAGCATCTCCCTCCTCTCTCACTGTTTTACAAGCACAGAACGCTCCTCATCTCGATTGTGGACCTCTCCATATCGATTGATCGACCCTGTTTCCTCGCAATCTCTAGAAGGGAAAAATCGTATGCGCTATGTGAGTCAAAATCTCTCTGCTTGATTGATCATAATTTAGGGTTATTGAGATTATTCTCTTACCTTTATACTATCTATCACTTCTTTGCAATGAGTTTTCTTTCTGAACTTGGATCCCTCGAGAGATGAAAGGCTCAGAACCCGTTAGGGTTGCCGTCAACATACGGCCCCCTGTGACTACCTCGGAGGGATCCACCGATTGCATCAGAGTCACACCTGATGAGCCACAGGTTATTCCAAAAAGAATGATTTATTACAACTTACAAGCACATGGTTTCTAATCGATGAATGACTAACTCGTTTTATTTGGCTTTTTTTCTTTCTGTTACGAACAGGTTCACATAGGATCTCATACTTTTATGTATGATTTCGTTTTTGGAAACTCCGGCTTACCTTCTTCCGAGATCTACCACCGATGCGTTGCTCATCTTGTGGAAGATCTCTTCAAAGGGTACAATGCAACAGTGCTTGCTTACGGACAGGTTTGATTTGAGTTCTTTTTTTTTTAAACTCCTTATAACTCTGCTTGTTTGATCAGACATTCATTGTTTTCTTGCTTTTGTTGTTATTTAAAAAGACTGCTTCAGGTAAAACATATACCATGGGCACTAACTGTGGAACAAATGGTGGTGGCATTATACCAAAAGTGATGGAAGATGTGTTTACTAGAGTGGATGCAGTCAATTCTCAGATAAGAGTATCTTTTCTTGAGGTTTAGAAGATCATATATTTAGATTTGTTTAGAAGATTATATACATGTTGTATTCTGTTAATTACTCTTACTATTTATGTAATGCAGATTTATAATGAAGAGATTTACGATTTGCTTGCCTCAAAACCGTTGAGAACTCCAATTATAATCAGAGAAACTGCTAGTGGAGAGATAACTTTGCAAGGCGTTACAGAGGTAGAAGTGAAGACTAAAGAGGAGATGAGCTCGTATCTAGCACGAGGCTCTTCCACTCGTGCTACTGGCAGCACAAAAATGAATATACAATCAAGGTAATCTGTTTATAACTTAAACTGAATTTCTTTCCATTTTTACACAAATATCTTAATGTGTTATTAACGCCTTCTGTATTGTTTGTTTTATTAGCCGTTCACATGCTATCTTCACAATATCTCTGCAAATCACAACAGCTGAAGAAGTATTGTGTGCAAAGCTTCGTCTAGTTGACTTAGCAGGGTCAGAGCGTGCCAACCGAACAGGAGCCGACGGGATACGATTAAAAGAAGGCCGCCACATCAATACCAGTCTTCTAGCGCTGGGGAATGTGATCAAAATACTAGGAGATGAGAGACAGAGAAAGAAAGGAGTTCACATTCCTTACCGTGTTAGCAAGTTAACTCGCTTGCTTCAGGTATCAATCAACGTTTCTTTCCTTTTTTGTATTATGTCCTAAATAAAATGAAGATTGGTAAGAGGTTTTCACTTATGTTTTACCTCAATTTTCCAACTTAGGATTCTCTTGGAGGCAATAGCAAAACCGTGATGATTGGTATGGTTTTTTCACATCTATAAATATTTTCTTAGTCAAGCATTTAGTCTAATGAGTTAACGTGTGATGCAGCTTGTGTTAGTCCAGCAATTGCAGATGTTGAGGAGACACTGCATACGCTGCGGTATGCAAATTGTGCTCGCAACATTAAGAACAAAGCAGTGGTACAGAAGCAGAAGCCCTCTGCACCATGCTTTGATCAGGAAGCTATAGTCAAGGAGCTCACACAGTCAAAATCTGAGGCAAAGAGCAAAGCAGACATACAGAATCATCAGCCGTCTACCACATCCGTTGACTATGATGCTATGTTCAACGAGCTCACACCATCAAAACCGGAGTCTTTTCCGGTCTATGACAAGCCTGTTTATGATAAGGAGGATGTGTTTCAAGCTTTTTCTGAGCTTAAGATCCCATGGACTTCTCAAGGAGCTAGGTTTGATGATCTTTTTGCCTCCACCTCATCACCTTCAGAGCTGAAGAAACCGGTCTATGACAAGCCTGTGTACGATGAGGATGTGTCTGAAGCTATCACTGAGCTTCAGTACAATGAGGATGTTTTTGAAGCTAACCATGAGATTCAGTACCATGAGGATGTCTCTGAAGCTATCTCTAAGGAGCTTCAAATCCCATCTACTTCAGTGCTGAGGAAACCGGTTTATGACAAGCCTGTGTACGATGAGTTTGAAGCTATCACGGCGCTTCAGTACAATGAGGATGTTTTTGACGCTAACCATGAGATTCAGTACGATGAGGATGTCTCTGAAGCTATCTGTGACGAGCTTCAAATCCCATCTACTTCTCAACCAGATGATGTTTCTTCCTCGTCACCTTCAGAGCTCAGAAAACATAACAGTCCTTCTTTGGATGTTTCTCCCGAGAAGACAGGGAGTGAGCAAGAAGATGAGTGTCAAACCAAACCAGTGGAGATCATTGATCTCATTGATGATGAAGCTGAAGTTCAAGAAAAGTGTGTCATTGATCTCACGACTGATGAAGAAGCTGAAGTTGAAGAAAATCCCTTCATTGATCTCACGACTTCCGAGTCTCAAGAGCTAAAGGAACTGAAGAAGAGACTTGAAGAAATGGAGGTATTATTTTTCATGTGTAGCTTGCATATAAACATCAACAATAATAATTAATATCTTCTTGAAGGCTGAAATACGAGAAAGTTACGAGGAAAAGGTTCAACTAGAAAGGGAGAAAAGGAGGAAGTTGCAGGTCTGTGTTTTTGGTTGTTTATATTGTGCTTTAGTGGACTCAAAATTTTGATGAAATGAAATGTGCATTGACAGAGAGAGATTGAAGGTTTAAGACAGAAGCTTGCTAGCAGATCATCAGCCATACCATCGTGCACTTGCAGTAAGAGGTCTAGCTGCAAGACAGTAAGGTGCCAGTGCATAGTTGCAAACCGCTTCTGTGTTCCGTCATGTGGGTGTTCTTCCATCAAATGCTCCAACAGAAGCAGAGAGGAGAGACACTTGTAGTAAGTTTTTTTCTTCATCTTTTAGTATGGCTTGTAGCCTATTTCATGGTGAGACCATCTCCAACCCATTTCTATAATAGGGATCTCTATTTTTTTCTCAATTTTAGAAATATCTATTATAGGGGTAGGTTGGAGATGCTCTGAGTGTGATTTAGGATGGCCAGTAGTATTTAAGGATGGTTAGAGAAGTTTAAAAAGTACTTTGATGAGAGTTATATGGTAGAGGAGATAGACTCCTGAGTTCCTTTCTCTCAAGTCTTGTAACAACTCTTTATCAATGAAAGTACAAAATATCTTATATTCTATCTGTTATTCCTTCAGCTTTGTATCTCTTAGTCTTTCTAGAAGATTTACCAACCGCTTTCTCCAACTTGTTCCTGGAAGAAACATGAAATACAGCTCTTGTTATTTCTCAAACGATTCAAGTAGCTTAGAAGAGAGCAGAGGAAGCAATGTTGGCTCTATATTGCGAAAGAGCTAAAGTGGAAGATGGACAAGGTGTTCTTGATGTCGGATGTGGCTGGGGATCTTTGTCCTTGTACATTTCTCGCAAGTACAGCAAATGCAAGATAACACAGAAAGCATTTATCAGTGAACAATGCTGGTACTTAATTAATTTCCTCATTTTAATCATAGTTCTATTAGATAAAGCTATAGACTAGGGGATTCAAAATATCGAAATAATTGTTGGAGATATTGGCACGTTTGAGCATGAAGAGACATATGACCGAGTATTCTCCATCCAAATGTTTGAGGTTAAGGATATGTTTTTGAAACTAAACTTTATTATTATGTTACATTTATCTGAAGTGATTGAGCTGTGATTTTCATCGCAGTTGAGCATTCTAGTTCTCTCTCTTCATGGAGTCACCTTGTCAACTCCCCGATAAGGTCAGTATACTTTCTCCAACAATATGTTTTATTTGCAGTTATTTCGCTATTATTCTCCTTTAAGAACTTTTCAAAATTTGCAGGCACAAAGTTTTTGAACAGCTTAGCAGTCGTGGAAATCAGTTCAACTTGAGATATTTATTAAGGCAAGAGGCGTCTCGCTGAGATTCTTCATCACCCTGGTGCTAGCATTGCCTTTCAGACTCAACAAGCTGGTCCCTGAACATCTCTCTACATCAAGAATTCTGAAATTTTGAAAGAAAATACAGCTCTGTTCTGTAATTGCTTAGCAAACCTGGCTATATCCGAGAAGTTAAACGTAGAGTAAGGTTATGCCCAGCAGGAGAAGCAATGAGAAGCTCATATCTACTCTATTAAAACATAGAATGCATTGTTGTTATCCCTTGGCAACTCAATTGATCATTTATTCTTTTTTTTTTGGCTTTCTACTTCTCTGGTCTTCTTGCTGTTATTTTGACTTGGACAATGAGTAGGGATGTCAATTGGACATTCTGTCCATGGACGTCCATGTCCATATTAGTCCACATTGATTTGGACATGCCCAAATCTGTCCAAAGTATTTTGCTGTCCACATGGACTACGTCCAAATAAGCCCAAAGATCAATGGACAAGACCATATGGACATGGGCCGTCCAAATTATTAAAACACTTAGGGTTTTTAAAATTCTATTTTTTTTTTTGTCATTTGCGTCAGTCCCTTTCCAGATCCACGAAGAGCTTTGCTCCCTTCGTCGTCACCACCGCGCCTTCGATCTCTCCCTGCGCCTTCTGGAGCTCCCCAGTCTCCATCTCGAGCTCTCTCACGAAACCCATCTCCCCAATCTCCATCTCAAGCTCTCTGACGAAACCCATCTCTCCAATCTCCATCTCGAGCTCTCTCACGAAACCCATCTCTCCAATCTCCATCTCAAGCTCTCTGACGAAACCCATCTCTCTAATCTCCATTTCGAGCTCTCTCACGAAACCCATCTCCCCAATCTCCATCTCCAGAGCTTTCTGACGAAACCCATCTCCCCAATCTCCATCTCGAGCTCTCTCACGAAACCCATTTCCCCAATCTCCATCTCCAGAGCTCTCTCTTTCCTAAAGGCTAAAGCTCTCTTTACTGGTACAGTTTCGAAAATTATACATTTTACATCAAGTGGACATTTGGAGTCCATGGACAGTCCAACTGGTCATGGTCCTATTCGGACATGAACTATTTGGACATGGAGCTATTTGGACACAAGACCAAAAACGTCCAGAAAAAAAAAAGTCCATCTGGACACGCCCACTTCCGTCCGGNTGGCTTTCTACTTCTCTGGTCTTCTTGCTGTTATTTTGACTTGGACAATGAGTGATGAAAATCATCATCAGATCACAAGTAAGTTAAGAAAGAAAATGTATATTGTGGTTACTGATTGGTCANACAATGAGTGATGAATATCATCATCAGATCACAAGTAAGTTAAGAAAGAAAATGTATATTGTGGTTACTGATTGGTCAATAAAAACGAGGAAGTGCAGGTATGAATAATTTGATTGACTACAATGATCGATGCTTAACGTATGAACTAATATGTAGATGCCATTCGTAATTTAACACAGAAAACCTTGAAGAGTTGGTCTTACTTAATTAAAATTGGCTTAATAATTATGTAAAAATAATTGTATATACCTTGTTTGGTAAGCTGTCCACTAATAGAATATAACGTTGTCAACTCATCATTGCGATGTATTTGGATTTCTTATTCATTTGGGAAAAAAAATTCTACAAATACTTACTGTTTTTATTTTGTGAGATTGAGTTACTAACATTTTAGCAGTGTTTTGAGAACGTAAGTAAATTATTTTTGTTTACATTCACGTAAGAATTAATTAATTTAAACGAAATAACACCTATTTAAAAAAACTACTTTATTCTTTTCTTTTTTGAAAAAAAAACTACACTTTATTCATGAACTAGATATGGACCCGTGCGTAGCACTGGTTTGTTTGATGTTTTAATTTTATATAAAACATAAAAATAATAAATTATTTATTATAGTTTTAGAATTATTTTTGTGTATGTTGTATGAGTTTTATTTGAGAACTAAAAACTTGTTTTACCACATAAATTATGGTTAATATGTGTACTCATCATTATTTGAGAATTAAGAACTTGTTTTACCACTTTTACATTATATCTTATAAATATTTTAACTTAGAATTTAAATATGAAAAATACTATCAAATACACTTTTACATTATTTTGTTTAGGATATTAGAATATGAAAATCACTATCATATAAACTTTTACAATTACCTCTTTTTTAGAATTTCAGATAATTATCATCACTACTATTTTTAAATTTGCATCACTACTATTTTTAAATTTTTATTTTTAATTAAATAATTATTAGTATCATGTTCATAATCAAGCTCTTTTTTAAAACAAAATACTATCAATAAATTTTTACATTTTTATTTTGGTTACGACCTAAAATATGATAATATCTCTTTTTTTTTAAGATTTATAGAAAAAAGAGAAAAATACCATCAAACAAAAAGAAAAATATCTATTTTCCTACTTTCGTAATAAAGAAAAAGTAATCTTCTTAAAAACATCTCGTAAAGATTTTTTTAAAATAGTAACTTTCGTTTTATACAAATTCTATATACTAAATTAAATTTATACAATATTTAACAAAAATTTATCTTATTATATAATACTTTATTCTTTAAAGTTACTAATTAACATGATTGTGACATATGGAAAATAAATGTTTAAGATTGTGACATGTGTTAAATTATCTCATAATTAAAAACATATATACTAAGATAATCACAAAAACTAATTTTGTTAAAAAAGTAATTATAAATATTATTTAATATTACTTAATGGTAAAAATAATTTTAAATTTTATTTAATAGTAAACTTTTTGTAGAAATTTTTCTTTTTCCAAATCTTAAAAAAGTATTTAATAGTAATTTTCCTTCTAAAATTCTAAAATGATAAACTTTTTATTTTTGCTTTTAATACTAATTTCTTTTTCTAAAATTCTAAAAAGATATACGTGTAAAAGATTATTTAATATTAATTTTATTTTTAAATTTTTGACATGTGTAAAGTTATTTAATAGTAAAATTTTTCTAGAAAGTTTCCTTTTTCAAATCTTAAAAAAAAATATTTAATACAAATTTTCTTTTTAAAATTATAAAAAGATATACGTGTAAATGATTATCATATTTTCATTTTTCTTTTTATGTTGTATGAGTTTTATTTGAGAATTAAGAACT
>OVBX01006549.1:0-11709 GCA_900406325.1 Erucastrum elatum
AAACAGTGAGTAGTCTTTATAGGTTAGATTTGGATCAAGAGTTTCCGGTCTTAAAGTTTGGCAAATAATAAATCATTTAGTAAAAAGGAAATCATGAGAAGTAGTATAAAACTAAAACTTCACGACAACATTTGTTAGGCATATATTATATTGTTTACGCTTGAAATCTTTGTTCAAACATTCTATGTTTAATATTTAAACAAAGTTATAAAAGAAATAATTAATATAAATAAATGTTTCATTAAATAAATGATAATAGTAATTAAACAACAAATGTCAAAAATATGTTAATAACAAACAAAAGCTAAAACACATCAAAATGTAAACAATCATCAAATTCAAAGCTAAAAAAATATAATATTCCCGTCTGGAGGGCGGGCAAACCACTAGTTTCTACAGAAAAACTAAAACATAAGGTTAACAAATTACAACAAAGTGTAGTAAAAAAAATTTGCAACAAAGAGAAGAACAAGACAAGGTACCATTTGATAAGGGAAATACACACACATTATTTTTGACAACAAAAGAACTCATGCGATTGGTTTTCCTCTTTTATTACCCACCATGATCAAATCTAAACACCTTACTCTTCATAACCTGGACTCCCGACATCAGAGTTATTGGACCGTACAAATAGTTTTTTTTTTTTTGACGAAAGGTTTGCTATTGAATACTAGAAAAGTTACGAGAGAATGGCTCAGCCATAAAGTTAAAACATATCATCAAACCACCACGTCTGCTTAAAAGCATAACATAAAAAAAAATCATAGGAAGGTGAAGAACTTTTTGAATAAATAGTTTTAGTGAGACCGACCACCATCAGGAGTCCCTTCCCATTGATTGTGAACCACTACATGACATTCCCGGCGCCTAAAGCACAATCCCACCATGATACCCCCTAACTATAATTTGTTTTTCATAATTTTTTCATGCCCCTTAATTTGTTCTCAACAGACTACAATTCAAAAACATTAAAAGGAAAAACATAATTAAGATAAGAGACACCAACACTACAAATGCTTAATAAAACAATTAACCATAGTAATTTAAGCAAATTTAAGATTATTTCACCAAAGTTAACATAAACACAAGAAAAAAATAAAACAAAGAGGAGAAATATTCAGAGAGGTGGAGTATTGATTGGCAGAAAATAATAAACAAGAAGTTTCGAAAAAGAAAAAGATAGAATATTAAATGTTAGGGTAAATAAAGTAGGTAGTTATTATAATTTATGTATTTTGTCATTTAATATAAATTATAATGTATAAGCAAAATGAAAAAAATAGAAAAGGTAATGAATCTTACGATCAATCATTTAATTAATGCTATCAAATCTTTTAGTTAATGGCAATTTGTCTTGATTAAAAACGAACAAAATATTGCTTAGTAGGGTTTTCGAACCCGGTCTAGAAGAGTTAGAAGACATATATAGCCACTAGACTAACGAAATCTCGCTTAACAATATGCCCCTAAAATTTATATAAATCTTGGCGTCCCAAGCCCTTGCTTTATGGGCTTTATCCCAGGACCGGGCCTGCTTATGAGATGGTTTTAAGCAACGACCTCCACGAAATCTTTGCGCCATATCAAACCTATCGGAGTTTACAGCCACAGCATTGAAACCATGTTCATCATGTGCCGCTTGATAAATAACAACAAGAGGGTCTGAAAATGAAGATGGCGTTGAGGGCAGAGAAGAGTTAAAAACAAATTGAGCGCTGGTTTTGACTGATGGGGACAGAGATTGAGAGGGGGAGGTCACAACATCCAGCAGTAATTCCTCTTCTAACATCGCTAGATTAGCAAACCTGTTTGATCTTTTGCATCACCTAAATGGAAGCAACTATCTCAAAGGCCACCAACACTAATATTACGTACATATCAAATCCACATAGGGGTAGACAGCGATAGTGTACCTGCAGTAGCAAAAACTAACGGAGCAGAAGAAGTACGTGAAACAGAAGTTGATGTAGCGATGTCCCCATTGAAACCATAATCATTGTTCAATTGTGTACTTTCCGGAACACCCAGGGGCTGTTCGTTTCACCATCCAGAAGATCCATCTGGATGGAGATGAGATTGTTGTTCATTTAGACATAAATTACGAATCATCTGAATAGTTTATCAAGATGATTTTTTTTTAAATAAATTTAGGTTTAATTTTTAAAACAAGCTAGATGATCTAAACTGGATCATCTAGATAAAGATGGTTTTGCTAAAACTGTAGAGTATCAAATTTTTTTTTGAACAACTAACTGAAGAATATCGATGTACCCCTAAAACAGTTCACAATTTACACGATGATCTAAAACCAAAAATCTCATTTTCCGCCAAAATAATAAAATCACATTTTATCACCAAATATTGTTTTTCTGCTAGATCCGAAAAATCATGTCTCCCGCTAATACCGAAAATTATGTTTTCTCGCCGAAACCAAAAATTATGTTTTCCTGCAAAAGCTGAAAATTTTATTTTCCCGCCAAAACTAAAAATCTCATTTAACCGCCAAAACTGAAAATCTCTTTTCCCGTCAAAATAAAATCTTGTTTTCTCGCTATAACCGAAAAGTCTCGTTTCCTGCCAAAACTAAAAATCTTGTTTTCTTGCCAAAACTGAAAATTATTTTTTTTTCTGACAAAATCAATAATTGTGTATTTAGTCAAAATCTAAATCTCATTTTCCCTCAAAAAAAGACAGATCAATCGTGTTTTCCTATTAAAAAAAAAACTTATTGCTTTCGCGCAAAAACAAAATCACATTTTACCGCCAGAACAAAAAAAAAATCTTGTTTCCCCGCAAAATCCAAAAATATTGCTTTCATGTTAAAGCTGAACAATCTCTTTTTCCTCCAAAATTGAAAACTTGTTTTTATGCCAAAGCCGAAAAATCTTGTTTTCCCTCCAAAATCGAAAATCATGTTTTCCTGTCAAAACAGAAAATCTCATTTTTCCGCAAAACCAAAAAAACAATCTTGTTTTCCCCCAATAACCAAAAATCGTGTTTATCCACAAAAATTCAGCATCATATTTTCTCGCCAAAATTAAAAAATATCGTTTCCGTTAAAATCGAAAAATCTCTTTGTAAATCGCAAAGATTCGAATAGAATTCGAACCGGAATTTAGAATATCTGAATGAGGCTGAAATATCTGACTCTGGAAACCCGAAACTCAAACAGATTCGAACGAATTTGAATGTTTACCCGAAAGTCCACCGTAGTCACTATTATATATCATCTATATGTCATTGTATAATTAACCGTATTATATACATACCATCATATAAATAATCATATAATTAATAGTATTTTATATGTACTATCATATAAATAATAATATATAATATTTTTAAAATTTAATGTGAAATAAAAAATTTAATTTAAATTGGTATATGAAATTGGGATTTTTATTATATTTTTCTTATATATATTGAAAACAGTTTTTTTTAATAATGGTTATTGAAACTATTTTAGTAAAAATATAAAATTTTAAATATATGCATATTTTAAATCAATTTTTGATATAAATAAAAATTAAATTATAATTTTGATTTGAAATATGTATATAAAGTTTAAATTTTATTTTATGATTATTTTAGACAAAAAAATTTTTGGCAATTAAATTATTCCATTTTTGTATATTTTATTATTTTTTTTTGTCGACCATTTTTGTATATTTTATAGCTGGCCCAAATAGATAGTTTTTCATAATATAATAAATTTTTAATTTTTATTAATAATATAAGCTCATTACATTTTTTTTCTTAATGTACTACTATACATGTTTCCAAACAACATTATATTTTTATATTGTTTTTCATGTTTCCAAACAAACCTGTTTTATTAAACTGATATCCATATTCCCAAATATATATTTTTTTTTAAAAAAATTGATATTCATGTATCTAAGAAATTTGTTCTTCAGTTTTAATAATATATATTAGCATTAACTGTTTTCATGTATATTAATTAGTTATTTCAAATTTAGAGTTTAAAAATCAATTTTTTAATTATTTTTTATAATTTTGTATTTGAGAAAAATAATAAATGCTAAAATGTAGGATTAGGTAGTTTATCAATTGCATTAAATTGTAATTAATTTGTTATTTTATTTAGGATCTAATTAGGAAATAAATGATTAAATTAGTAAAATACAAATGATATTCAATGTTAGGTTTATTAATATGTATGATGAATCCGTTTGTTGTCAAGAAAAAAAGGTATGTCCAATATTGGTTTTAAATTTTATTGGCATTTATGATTAAACCAACACATTTCTAATTTATTTGATAGTGTATAGAAAAGGATATTCCATGAATTAGTCAACTGCAGTTTTTCTTTTTACTTTAATTGATATCTTATTATAAATGTGATTGCTTAAATATAGGAGCAATTATTGAATATCATTGATTTTAATATATTTTTTGCATGGATTTTTAACATTAAAACCCCTCAACTAAGTTTGTTTTTGGTAAAAACCCCCAACCTAAGTATTTAACGAGAAAACCCTCAAACTAATTTTATTTAGTGAATTAAACCCTCTGAGGTAATAATTACCTTTACAACTGGTAAATCTTTAGTTTATGGTTTTTTTCATTACTTAAACATAGTTGAGAGGTTTTACCATTAAAAATAAAAATATAATAACATTATCTAAAAATTAGCAACTTTAATTTTTAAAATTATCACTTTTAAAAGTTTCTGCAAATATATGAAACTGATTTTCTTATAAAATAAAAATTATATATGTATAAATTAAAAATGTACAAAACCAGAAAATATAATAAAATTATATCTTATCTACGAAAATGTAATAATAAATCTTTAGATGATAAAATGTATATTTTATCTTATAAAAATGTAATAATAAATCGTTAGATAATAAAATATATATTGTATCTTATATTTCCGGTTTTTTATACATTTTTAAGTTATACATATATAATGTTGATTTTATAAAAGGTTAAGTGAACTGTTGTTCTTGAAAAAAGATATTACTTGATATTATAAGTATAAAATCAACATTATATGTGTATAAATTAAAAATGTACAAACCAGAAAATATAAGATCAGATATATATTTAACATTAGATTTTTTTTTTTTAAATGAGTTTCATATATTTACAGAAATTTTAAAATGAAAATTTAAAAATTAAAGTTGCTAACTTTTGGATAATGTTATTATATTTTANTTTTTTGCATATACAGTTTTAGATTATGTGGATGGTAGTTATAGCTTTAGTGTATATATCACTAAAACATTATTTATAAACCGGAAATATTTTAAATCTTAGAGCATTAGCAGCGCTGATCCGCACAACATGTTTATAAATCTAATTCTTTATTAATTTTTTTTTACTTTTTCTTTTTGATTTTTTTTAAAAAAAGAAAAAAGAGACCAATCGCGGGCCACCACGTGTCGTGGGGCCCACGCTACAGTTGACAAACCGGTTCATCCGGAAGGGGCGAGTTCACTGATTTTGGATTATTTTATTATTCTTTTGTCTTGGAAAACGCGCGAACCTGGATGATGAACTTCCGGTGTGCATGCTCTTAGGATACATGCATTGCGATACATAAGATTGTTCTCGGTTTGGTATGGTAGTATTTTATAGAATACAAGTATCAACTTCCATCACAGAGACAAAGCTTTCCGAATTGATTGATTTATTGGTGGCTCTGTAAACAATTTTTTTGATGAATCACACTATCTGACTCTATTGATTTTCATAGTAGGAATAAAATGATAAGACATCAAAATCCGTAACACCTAGTTTATTTTTACTAACATGGAAATCCTTATAATCAAAATCCTTAGAAACAAAGTAATCGTACATTACATTATGATTTAAAAATGTGGACAGTATTAAGCGTATGTATTTTACTTGACCTGAGTTGGTTTGTTTTATATGTAAACATGCTGGTTACATATTACGAATGAAAAATGGAATAAAATTTGTAAGTAAGTCCTATTTGAACCGAGATTGGTAAGAAGCGGATTAATTTAATTAAGGCAATCGAATTTGGATGGATTAGAAATGTAATTAAATGACAAAAAAAAATCAGTGACATTCCCTTGTAATTATTTAGGAAAAGTCTGGGTCAAATTTTATTTGTATTTCCCTTTTAATAGATTAGACTAGATTTTAACCGGCCCTTAAAAATATCGGGTATATTCCTTGTTGGAAAATTATTTTACATAATAATAAAATTTAATTTTTGATAAATTATATATTTTAGGTTTTTATGAAATTTATCTTAAATTTACTTATATGACTTTTTTTGTTATTTTTAAATATGATTAAATTTTTGAAGACTCTAAGTAATTCTAACCCGTGATATGATTTTACTTATTTTTTCCGAAGTCAAATTTATTTTACACTGATTTTTTTTAATTTAAAGAAAATATTTTATATCTTCAACACTCTCTGTATTGAAAAAATCATTTGTGCATTTCAAATTTTTTTCTATAATTTTATTAAATTTAGTTTATGTGATTTAGTTTTTATTGTAAATGGAACTATTTTTAAGGGGTTGAGATAATTAAACCCGTATTTACGATTTTGTCTATTTAATCATTGATTATTTCAATTTGATTTTATTTTGAAGTTTCATTTAATAAATGCTTTCAGATAATTAATAACGTGAAATATGTTTTGGAAAGATATGGTGCAAATATTTAGGAAATCTTTTTTCAAAAAGGCTAAAAACTGAATTATATTAAATACTTTTCAATGTAATTGAAAAATAATAATTTTTAATTGAGTGAAAATACTGTTGGTAATTTAAAAAAAAAAAAAAAATAGAGACAAATTGGAAACGTTAAGAGTATAATCATAAGAACTATTATAAAATAGTACAGATATATTTTTAATATGTATAAGGTATATATATTTTGAAACAGAGGAAATATATTTCTTGATACATTAATATCAACAATAAATACTACAATATCATCATTTTAGAATTTTAATCAAATCAATTATATGAAATTACATATGTGGTATATAATTAAAAAAAAAGTTGCATATGTGGTATACGAAAGCGATTAGGTAATCAAATTAAGTCTATTTCAAGTTCCTCGAGTGGAGTGGCAAGCCATGGTCAGATGTCAACGAACTGGTCAGACTAAACATGTTCATGCTTTCAGAGTTTCCACAGGTAAGACTCTATGATATTTTATTAATTATCTTCTACTCGTCCAGGTTTAGTGAAAATGTTTTTTTATCATGTTCATCTTCTTCATCATCCTCATTTCATGGCATCTTTTTTTCCTGTCACTCTCTTCTACTACATATATATTCTTGGAGGTTTGGGGAATCACAGTAGAAAAGGATCATGTCCCCTGCTGTGTTATCAACTGCTAAAGTTTCCTGCTCTTTAACATCAGAGCAAAGCTGAAAGGTACACAGATATGTGACTGAAACAAAATTTTTATCAAAATGATAGACAAAAGCTGAAGCGTTGATGAACACCTTGTGGAGATCAAATATCACACCATCAACTTCAGTTTCAATGTACGTAATCCAGTCGTACTGCATCCAAGGAGAAAAACAAAAACACAATGAAAACGATGACTAGAGCTATAAACAATCACAATTTACAGTTTGTTCACATTAACATGTGAACAATTTGGACTGTAGACTTTTGGACAGTTGCGGAAATGACTGCTAAATTATGAGAGAAATAAAAAAGCTAATTATCTCAGGATGTACAAAAAATTTCCAGTCAGGGTAAACCACATTAGATTTCCCAGTAGCTATTACGTTCCGTTTACTTGTCCAATGCAAGAAATTCTGAAGAACACACTTTAGAATTTATATATCAACGTGATCAATGACAAAAGCATGTACCACTCTTGCTACTAATAGTTCAGACAACCAAGTTGTTTTAAATAAGAACATTTTGTGGAGATATCGAGAGGAAACAATACTAATCCAAGTTAACTCTTTAAACAGCACATATAGAAGATGACAGAGAGCACAAAATCAGTAGGCAAAAAAAACAATAGAGAAGTCAGTCAGCCACCGGATAAAGGACCCGGCAAGACAAACAATTAATTTAATTGGCATAATTCAGAAAACATATATTCTTCAAACCCAGACCCTACAAATCACCAACACCAGGGAGATGTCAACAAAACCACAAAATAGTTCTCTGATAAATAAAAAGGCCGATATATTTGTGCTAATCAGTTGTTCAATCCCAAGTTTGCTCAAAACGCAAAAGAGAGGGACAATTGAACACTCAGGATTTTGTACGTGGATGGTACAGCTGAAGTGAGAACCCCCTCCAATCCATGTTCGAAAAAATAAGAGCCATCATGACGGAGCAGAAGACGCTACCTTGACATCGGAGCAGTGATTCAACGTCTACACACTGAATTTAGAACCACCATTAGAGAAGCCATTGAAGGGTTTCCTCACAGGATGAAAATCAAGTCACAAAACCTGGATCATCAACTTCTTCGAAACGTCACACAAATAGCCTTCGTAATCACCTCGTACAAATCTCCTAACAAACTCCGGATTCGCAAATCTACAATGATCTCTTTGAATAAATCAAATATTTTTAACAATGCCAAAATATTAAATAAAAACAATAGCATATTAAATATCAAAATTTATTACTAATATTTTTTTTTAAAAAATAGTATACACATATATGGTTACAAATAAAAACACAAACATGATTAAAAAATACAAATATAAAAATTAAATTGTTAAAAAGTAAAATTAAAAATTTAAAACAAAAAATATACCCGCCCTCAAAATATAATTATCCAAACATATAATTTTTATATTTGTATTTTTTAATCATGTTTGTGTTTTTATTTGTAACCATATTTGTGTATACTATTTTTTTTTTTAAAAAAATATTAGTAATAAATTTTGATAATTGTATTGAATTTGTGATGTTGCATAACTATACATTTATACTCAGTTTTTGTTTAAATCGGATCCGGGCCTGCAGTTAAATTGATAAACCTAACAATCCGGTTTGTAATTTGGTTGTGTTTTAGGAAAAAAAAATATTATTTAATAATCCGGTATAACCTAAAATCGGTTACCAGTTGAACTATCGGTTGAAATAATATGTAATTTTTAATTATTAACGCATATTATTTTTAGTTTTATTATTAGAATATGTTTGTATTCTAATTAGGAAGTTATACCCTTTTTATAAAATAAGACTATACAATCTTGTGTATCATGAATTTATTAACAAAGTTAATTGTTGTGATTTGGCATTAGTTTATTTTGTTATCAATTATCTATTATAATATTATGTTTTATATTTAGAATATTTTAGATTTAAAATTTAATTTTCTTATTCACATTAGACATTAATAATACTTAAAGATTTTTAGTTTAGGATATAACTCGTAAATACATAAGATGCTGCTAGATTTCGCGGTTTCAAAGCGCATGATTATTTTCGAAACATTTCAAAATTTATTTGATATAAATATGTATTATTATACATTTATATTTACAAATGAAACGTTATATTGAGTATTTTAAAATCTGACCAGACCCGCAGTTAAATTGGCAAATTGTGTGGTCTCGTATGTAGTTAGGTTTAGTTTTCAAAAAAAATATATTTAAAAATCCTATAAAACCCGTAAAAACAACTAAAACCCGGGATCTGGCTACCAGTTGAACTAATAGATGATCCAATATGCAATTCAGTTTGACTTAAATTATTATAGTCAAATTAAACTTTCATCTTGTTGTAAGGATAATTGACCATCAGTATTTGAGAGGATGCATACTAAAAATGAAATATATTTCAGCATCAACAATTTGTATATGTTTATTACAATTTAATAATTTATGTTTGTAAATAAAACTTTCATTTATTTAGTTAGTTTACTTTTGTTATTCAAATGTTATTAGATTTTCTTGATGTTTTGTTTATGACTTATTTTAAATTTTAAATTTAATTTCTCTATTCGCATTAGAAATGTAAATATTTAGTAATTTTAATATTTTTATTATATATAATAATGTTTTACAACTAATTAAACAATTTATCCATACTCTCTTGCATCGATTTATGTTAATGTAATGTTTTATGATAAAATTGTGTTAATATATTTGTTGAATTAGTTAATATTTATAAATATATTACATGTGTTTGAATAACCTCTAAAAATATATTCATAAAAATATCAAGTAACATGTTTCATTATGTTTTAAATATTAATAGTATCAAACAATTAATATATTTATCATATATATATAGATTTATGTATATGTATATCTAATTTAATAAGAATTATATTTTACTTATTTAGTGCGGTATTTGAAGAAATTGTTTTTTTGTATTTAAATTAATATATAGTTGTATGTATACAAATTAATAGACAATATGATCATTTATTACATTAGTAAATTAAATATAATTAATTTTTATTTAAATTTCGTATTTATATAAATTAAATTCTTTAAATAATAGGTAAGAATTAAATTATATATATGAATATATAAAGAGAAATAATAGGACCAACCTAGACTTTTTTGAAAGTCCAAAAAGTAGGCGATAAATATTGCTTCTGTTTTAATAGTAACTAGATTTTCACCCGCCCAACCGGGCGGGTTTTTGTTTGAATTTATTTTGATATAAATATTTTCTTTTCATTTAATTTTTTTTAATTTAATTTTTTTAATTTATTTTATATAATTGTTTTATTCCCATTTTCAAAGATATTGTAATATGAGACAAATTTAGATAGTTTTTAAAAAATAAATTTTTAGCTTCATAGATTTAGATGATCGAGTAAATAATTAAACATTTTGTTTTTGTTAAACTTTTATAATAAACTATATAGTTTTTAAAAAATAATTGGTTTAAGGTAATATAGATTAATGATTCTGGTTGATTTAAAAAAATATTGAAATAGTTAACATAGAGAGGTATACAATTTATATTATATCTATTTAGTTTTTACTATCTATAAATTAAATGAATTATATTTTTTTAAAATCTATCAAGGTTATGCTGTTATGAAAAATAATAGTATTGAAGGTGATTTGTTTTAATTATTTTGAAAAAAAATTAAGGATACTATTACGGAAAATCATGGCAACAATAAATATGAAACTTTGATCTCCAAGTTTTAAGAAAATGATTGGAATATTCTATATTTTTGTTCAATCACGAAAATGATATGTATTCTATCAAAGATCATATTTCTCTTTTTAGTTATAACAAAATATGAGTTGATTAGATATGCGACTTGATCACCAAGTTTTTAAATAAATGGTTAGGATATTCTATATTTTTCAATCTCACGAAAATCTATTATTTTTTAAAAGTAGATTTGTGTTTGATTAGTTATAAATAAATATAGGAGTTGATATTTATTTAATTTGAATATTAATAGAATAAATGTAGATATTATTCTAAGATTCAGAATATTCTATATTTTTTAATCTCACGAAAATCTATCTATTTTTTAAAAGTATATTTGTCTTTGATTAGTTATATATGAAAATAGGAGCTGATATTTAGTTAATTTGAATATTAATAGATTAAACGTAGATATTATTCTAAATTAATATATTAATAGAGCATTAAATATTTACATGCATTTTTTGAAAATTAATATATTATTAAAATATTAGATCAACATAATAATTTTCTTTTCATATGATTTATTTTAATTATATGATTGATAAAAAAGTTAGAATATTTATTTTTCATTTTGT
>OVBX01006550.1:0-10484 GCA_900406325.1 Erucastrum elatum
TATAAATGCTATTATATCATAGTTTTTTTATAATTTCTGTTCTCATATTTTATGTATTAATTATAGTATTATATTTTTAAAATAAAAATTATAAACAGTATATGTAAACACTTAAATCATGAAAATATAACTAAGAATGAAATATCTTCTTACAATTATATCGAGATTTTCCATTAGAAAAGTTAGAAAATATATATTTTACTAATAATAAAAATGTTTTATTCAGTATAATTTTTTTGTATATTTATAATAAATTTTATCTAAGATTTAAATTATTTTATTTATAATTCTTTTATTATGGTAATTATCATATATTTGTTATTTTATATTTAAATTTATATAACTGAATTTTTCTTATGATGATTATGGTAAAAACACCTATGTAATCAATTTCCAAACAATGTTTAGTAGATAATTTATATTATTGTATTTTATGTCTTTATTATAGTATCATTTATATACTTATTTAAAATCCTAAAACATACACAGTATATTGAACAATTTAATCATGAATATATAAGTATAAAATTGAATTATATTTTATTATAAATTTAAATAATTTCTCATCAGAAACATTGAAATATAAAAATATTAATAAAATAAATAAATATTTTAATTTATTTTATTAACTTGTTTATGATAAAATTTATCTAATATTAATTAGTTTGATTACGATTTTTTAACTATGGTCGGGGCAGCGAACGTAAATAAAGGGTAACAGGGGTCACGCGCCCCCCGATTGTTTTAAAATTTTCCTTAAATAATACTTTCTCTGTTTTTAAATAAGTGTCGTTCTAGTTGTTTTATCTTATTTCAAAAAAGTGTCACTCTTTATTTTCAATCTGAATTATATTTTACTCTCAGCTGAAAATTAATTGCAAACTGCATTGATTTTATAAATAATTTTATTTATCTCAAATACTATTGGTCAGAGAGATGTAATTAATAACAGTTTACATATATTTCTGCATTATCTTAATTTGTGTAAAAAGTGTCAGAGTGACACTNATGACACTTATTTGAAAACAAATAGAGTATAAGTTAGTTTGGTTAAATTGTTCCTAATTTAGTGAATAAACATGAAAATCTCCCTAGTTCAAATTGTTTTTTGTTATTTTTAGTGTTGTGCGGCACTTGTACCCAACTAAAAATCTTGTTGGATCCACCATTTATGGTAATTACTATATACATGTTTTATATTTGAACTTCTATAATTTAATTTTATATCATNGTGACACTTATTTGAAAACAGATAGAGTATAAGTTAGTTTGGTTAAATTGTTCCTAATTTAGTGAATAAACATGAAAATCTCCCCAGTTCAAATTGTTTTTTGTTATTTTTAGTGTTGTGCGGCACTTGTACCCAACTAAAAATCTTGTTGGATCCACCATTTTATGGTAATTACTATATACATGTTTTATATTTGAACTTCTATAATTTAATTTTATATCATAATTATGTTACACCATGTCGTAATTTGATATGGTAATTACCATGTACTTCATTATATTAATTAACAGATTAATGTTTGCCAGTTTAATGTATTTTAACTGAATCAAACAAAAATTCAAAGTTTACTATATTTAAAACTAACTGATAAGATAGATATTTAAAATAAATAAGCATTAAATACAATATAACATAAATTAAAAATATTTTTTTTCTAGACTATGTAATTTTAACTCTATGAAAAATTTAATCAAATAAAAGTGAAATAGTTAACTAATTAGTTAGTCAATTAAAGATTATGAAGTGTTAAATAAAATAAAAGTGAAAGAGTATGTGTATATTTAAGCTTAGTGATCGATGATGATTGATTTATGTATAGATATTAAGCTAAGATGTTACAAAATAAAAAGATATTAAGCTAAGATAAAACAAGATAACCAAAATGTGTATAGGTGTAATGTTGTGTTGTGTGCAGGAGATTAACTAATCAGTTAGTTAATTCAAGATTATAAAAAGCCTCATATTTCTCTGTTCCTAGAGGTATTGGGTTTGTATTCTCTCTCTGTTCTGCTCCCACCACGTCTTTGCATGCACTTCCCCAAATCGCTCCCGGCTGTTGATTAAACCAAAAAACATGAATTCCGGTTAGTAACGATATGATGCTGAGTTCAAAATGTCTTACATCATCTTTTTGATAACCGATACTATAATCCGAAAACAAAACTAATCACAGGATTTTAAATACTAAATAACCAATTCAAATTGCTGAATATCTTGTGAATGTTTCATATTTTAAGGTAACCGGGATCCTAAACCGGAAAAGCAGAGTAATCAGAGGGTTTAAAACGATTGATCCTAAAATGCTTAGCTTAGATGTTTGTTATTACCTGAATCTGACCCTACGTAGCTCTCGAGTCCCATCTGCTAATTGTCTGATAGTAATGTAAACGCCTGGCTCGTCCTCTTCGATCCATTCAGCCTGCATCTCACTAGCATTGCTCATGGACGGCGCCTCATCTCTTGACGAAGTGGTGGTTCGTGCTGCATCCGTTGGAGGTCCTCCGTAATGACCATAGTTGTTAGAGCCACCATAGAAATGATGCGGCACATTAGCTCCTGGAGGTCTGAAGTTGTGTCTTGGTGTCCAGTCTTTGCTCTCTCTCGCTGATTCCATCTTCGAGTACGCTGAATCCCTCTGTGACTGGAAAAAAAAAACAAGAAACACATTCACATAAGGTTCTTGTCTGTGAGGAGAGAGCTTTCGGGACACGTGTTTTTTTTTATACCTGGTCCTCGGATCTTGCAGGCGTTTGAAGAGCTTGGCGGTTAAATCTCTGGACATTGTAAAGCTCGACGATTTTGTCATAGTTCTCACCCCACCACCGTTGAGCTTGCCACTTGTCGAAAATCTCCCGGCTTTCAGAACAAGACACAAGTAATGGTTAGTTTACATCATGTTATGAAAGTGAAATATCCAAAGCAAGGAGACAAAACTTGCAGTTTCTGTTCTAGTGACCACCTAATGATCTAGACAACTCAGATTATATACACATGTTTGAGTGGTTCAATGTACCTAAAGCGGATCCGTTTAAGATCATTTCCTCCACTGGGAAGCGAAGCGAATGTGATATGGACACCTGGTTCTACTTGAGCCATCCACTCTTTAGGCCCTTCCTCATCTAGTACCACGTCACAAGACTGAGCAGAGATAGATTTCCTATCGTTTCCATAGACTGAAGTGAACTTTGGTTCCGACCTCCCTGCTTGATGGTGAGAGGAGTTTGTGAAGTCCCAAGCAGGAGTTGAACCGGGGCTTCCACCCATGTAAGGGTACGGAACACCTTCAGAAGCGTTGTCATAATCTGGGAAAGGTCTGTGCACTTTCTTCATGGGGCTGTTAGTGGAGCCAGTGCATGGCTTGCATTGTTTATNGAGTACCACGTCACAAGACTGAGCAGAGATAGATTCCCTATCGTTTCCATAGACTGAAGTGAACTTTGGTTCCGACCTCCCTGCTTGATGGTGAGAGGAGTTTGTGAAGTCCCAAGCAGGAGTTAAACCGGGGCTTCCACCCATGTAAGGGTACGGAACACCTTCAGAAGCGTTGTCATAATCTGGGACAGGTCTGTGCACTTTCTTCATGGGGCTGTTAGTGGAGCCAGTGCATGGCTTGCATTGTTTATAGGCACCAGAGAATTTCATAGCCATATCTTTAATCTGCATAACACAAGTTACCCAAAACACACATATTAAAACCTCAGTAGTGTTGAATACAACGGTTCCACTACCATTATATGTAGTTTAAGGGGCTTTAGCCATGACTAATAAATGGCGTCAAATAGAAGTATAACTTTAGCCTAACGAAGTAAATAGAAGATTCATATGATTGATTCNTAAGGGCTTTAGCCATGACTAATAAATGCGTCAAATAGAAGTATAACTTTAGCCTAACGAAGTAAATAGAAGATTCATATGATTGATTCTTTAAAGAGCATCACTAATACTACGAGATTTAACATGATTGAAACTATATTCAAAAACTCCTCTATTAGCTAATATCAACCAAAGCATTAATCTGCCACTATACTTCTCAAGAAATTATGGAACTTTCAATCTGGATTTTTTCTTTCATGTTTAGTCACATAGATGGGAAATAAACATTGACATAACCTATTAAAAAGAGATTGGTGAAAGATTCCTCTGTCTACACAACAGTGACCATTATACTAATGAATGATCAGTCTCATCAGATAAAAGAAACGAATATTACTCAAGTCTATGGACCGTACGTTATCTTATGCTATATTAAAGATTGCTTTTTATCTTTCTGTCAGATACGTTAACTGGGTTCTATGTTTTTGGTTTGTTTCACTAGCAAGGCAATTAGAGAAAAGCACCAAAAAAAGTAGAAGGATCAACAATGCAAGAAGAGATTCATAGAGAGAGAGAGAGATGAGATGAGACCTGTGTGGTTAGGCTTTTGACGGCTTCTTTAGTATTGGGAGTGGTGCCTCCACGCGCTCCATTACCGACTTCCTCATCTCCGTCGGCTTTCGTACAAGCTATGCAAGTAAACATCTTTACCTCTCTTTTTTTTTTGCCTTTTCAGCCCTACAAAATCGTATAAAACAGAGTCTACTTAAATAAACACCACACAACCAAACCTCAATGAACAATACTACAAACAAAACAAAATCATTACAAAGACAAAAGTAGAGACAACTAAACAATAACGGGATCCACAATCCGACATCAAACACGGTAGACATATAGCTTATGTAATCAGAGTACAGAGTAGACATTTAATTTATTGAAATATAAAATAATAATAGAAAATGATGAAATGGTCCTACAAGAGTAAGTAACAGACAATTGTAAACATTAGTTACAAGTTAGGACATAGGAAGGGGAATTTGGATGCCGATTTGTCGTTCTCCCTAACGCAAACACAGCAAAAAAAGGACAAAAGTCGTGACGTATCTTCTTATCTGGTTAGAAAACAACTACTCGAAAAAAATAGAGACTTGATAAAGTTGATTTGATTAATTTCAAGAACTAAAACCATTTCACACCAAAAATAATAAAAAGGNAGTTACACTTTTCTTCTTTTTTTAACGAAAATAATTAGAACTTGGGGATCAGAGGATATGACCCCAGCGAGATATAAATTAAAAAAAAAATTGTATGCTTCCTTTTTTTGTTAACCATGAAAAATGATTTAAAATAGACTCTTTGCTTTAGATTAATTTACGAGTAAAATAGTCCATTTTAAAAGCAACCATAATAGAGACAAAATGCTTCTTCATTCTACTTTAAAGAGTTTGTGTGCTTTTTATTTTATTTTGTGAGAGGTACGTGAATGGTACTATACAGAAATGATTTTGTTTGCAGCAAAGAGCCCCATCCCTCAACTAAAACACATATCAAAAGAGATGAAAGAATAAAACTTTTTTTTTGCAGTAGCCGAAAGTCCTGACACTAAAAAAATAAAAACAAAATAGCTAAATTTCACAAAGAATCAAATAATATGTTCAGATTCCTTCTGTGTGAAACACCATTCAAGACCAAAAACTACGAACATTAATGGAATAACTGGAAAAGGAAATATATTGAATGTATTAAACAAAAGAATGGAATCTTGACAGTCACGTGTTTGTAAAAAGAAAAAGAGTTCGGTTTCCATTTTAGGGTTGTGTGTGATGATGGACCAATCTAAAGCGTGTCGAGTGATGAAAGCTACAGATATGAGTATGTAAACAAAATAATGCAACGTTCACGAATTACGAAGAATGGGGGGTTTTTTGATTATGAAAAGCAAAGGCAAACCGCAAACAATAACTGATACTACAAAAAAAAAGGCATTATTATAGACATTGAACTTTGATTTGAATGGGGTTAGATTTAACTGACCTTTTGTTTCGATATCTGCGTGTTTGATGAGAGAGGAGCGCTGCTGTTTTTATTTCCTCTTTAAGGTTAAGTCTATTTTGATAGCCGGCACGAGTGGGGGTGTGTTCTGTGTCTAAGCCTACATATAGACCATCAACGGCTGCACAACATTAGCAATCGTAATAAATGTGAAACAAAAGGACGAACCAATTGATGATGATGAATTTAGCTTTTCAATGTGAGGGTAAGTAAAACTCGTCGTACTCTTCTTCTTTCTTTGTTTAAAGTAAAAGTTAGTAGGAAACAATAAATACAAGGAAGCTTTTTGAAATAAAAAAGAATCGTTAAATTTTCCTGGAAAGATTTTAAGAAAAATCTGTTTGAATGTTTAGAAATGTGACACTAGAGAAATCTTTTGGATGCTTATTATGAGATTTTATCTTTCCAAAATGAAAATAAGAGAGACGAGTGACGACGAATCGATTCTGTCTCAAAAATCAAATCAATCAAGGCAGCTTACCAAGAAAAAAAAATCTCAATGAATCTTTTTTTTTCCGATTAAAAGAAAATAGTTTGAAAAGATCGATCGGAGAAGAACAGTGATAAATATCCTGTTTGCTTTCTCAATCGTTTCTACAGAAGCTAAAGTACAAAAACACAAGCAACGAATCTCCCTCTTTTTCTCCTTTCCCGAGACAAAAAAAAAACAGGATTTCTCAAAACAACTCCTACTGACCTGAAATGTCTGCTTCGTAGCGAAACTGAATCAGATTTTGAAGTTGAGTAATCTTCAAACTCACGAAGCAATACAACTCAATGCGAACAGATGATTTTCTTCAAGAACAATGCCAGAGTTCGGGTTATCGGGTCACCCGAGGACTGTAACGGAGCTCTGATATTTTTTGTTTTGTATGTCGAAGAGAAAGAGAGGAGAGGCAAGAGAGATCTCTGTGTGTATTTATACGTGAAGGAAAAAGCGAAGGTTTTAACGGCGTTAAGTCTTCGTTTATTTAAAAGCACAACACTTCGGTTTTCTTAACGGAGAGCCATTTGGTATGAGGTGACATTTGGTCTAGTTAAGAGATGGCAGCGAGGGCCCATTTTGTCTTACACGGTGACGGAGATGGCTTACGTGTGCTGGAACTTGATTACGTGGCTATTTATCACTGGTTAATGAAACCGGGTCGGGTTATGGTTACGATATACTTATTTGACATGCCAAGGAAACGGTCGCATCACTATTCGCTTTGTGTAGGTTCGTTTTAAAATTTAATTTAATATAGACTACATTACTCTCTTTTATAAAAATAAAATATTATATACATGTAACATACGTATCATCATTTTTTATACGTATCATCATTTTGTCTTGTTATAGTCTTATAGATGTGATTATCATGTGTGATAAACAAACTTATTTCGTCTTTCTAATACTACATGAGGAATGAAGAGAAGTATCGACTGGAGAACATCATTTTATGGTTGAAACTTGAAATATACAAAGTTAGAAAGAGCTCAGGGAATACAGTGCTCGTATATATACTATAAGCTATATAGTATTATATTGTGAATGTGTATAATTGAAGTGTTTCTTAACTAGTGTCATTATCAAAGATTAATGTTGGCATGGTGGATAGAACTTGAAGTATGGGATACATACAGCGATGCTATTTGCTTCACACGTGACATGTTTGTTTGTCATGTACGTTTCTCTTATACATTCCTCAGTCTCCGACCAACTATTTGTTTTCAACTTCGTTTTTACTTGCATATGTAAGTATTTCATAGATTATGCGATTTTTTGCTAAAAATGATTTAGAACAAGGAAGACTTATATATATTTTCACTAAAAATGAAGTCAAATGTCAAAAGAAAATTTATCAAAAATCATATACTTAATTTTGGGGTTGCTAAAATGTATCCAGTGGTGATGGTACATTCTATGCACAAACTATATGAAGATGTTCGAATTTCGCTAAGCATTACAATAATTAACATAGGAAGCATAGAGAGAAGAAACTTGATGAACATGATCTGAGTCTTTGAAATATATGAAAAAACACAGACACGATAGTAACATAAAAGAACTCATAGAAAAAGAGTTTTAATCAAAATGAAAGTTTCATATATGTATATAGTTTTTGAGACCGACGTTCGAACTCATAGGTAAGAAGATTCACTAAAATTATTTAAGAAAAAGTCTGATAAGCAAGCTTGACTTTACTTAGTCCTGTTGTTCATCCATTTTTTCCTTTTGAAAAAAAACACTTGTAGAATAAAATTACTCGAGTCCGATAAAGTTGGTTAACTATAACACAAACTTTTAATTATAAAAATTACTAATATACTTAGGCATTAGAAGATCCGTCTCCAAAGTCACATAGGTTGATGATTTTGTAACGTTGATTCGTCGTTAAGTAATAGGAATACAATACTACACATGTGTTCCTGTATTATTTTATATTTTCCCTATACATATTTTGTAAGCTTTTCATTTTCGAGTAAACAAAACAAACAATATAAGAACGTGAATTCTTGCAGCCGTCAGAGAGAGAAAATCTCCATAGCCATCGATCTTCTTCCATGGTTGGTCGTGCTTTTCACTGCCGCTACGTGAGGGAGGATCGATGTTCTGATCGTTTGTCTCTGGTTTTTCGATGGTCGTCCGATTTTGTTTCTGGAAAGCGATGGTTCTTTTGGCATCGGATTTGCCGGCTTTGTGTCTCTGGGAGGGGATGGTTTCTCTAACATTTCTATCGCCGGCTTTGTGTCTCCGTGAAAGGATGACTTCTTCAGCATCTCGATCGCCGGCTCTTTTTCGGATTACGGATGTATGTAAGTGGTTGTTCGTTTTGTCGGTTTTGGGTTTGGCTTAATGGCACGAGCGTTGAGTATTCTCATTATTTCCGCTTCTTCTTATCTCTTTGAGCTTTTGGCGCTTCCAGTTTGTCAAAGTCTTGTGGTTGGGGTTCGACTTTTGGATGGTATACAGCTGTGGAGCCATCTATCTGTTTTTTTCTCTGTGACTGGTTTGCGGAATAAAACATTAAGACGAAACAGTGGTTTCGGTTTTCAGCTCATCTCTTGCGAAGAGGTGACCATACTTTTGCTTGTAGGTGGTGGGGTATGGGTACACGAGGGTCCGCGTGTATGAGCTGCTAATCCTTTTAGTTGTTGCCCCCTCTTCGAGTTTCAAGTTTTGATCTTGTGCTTTGGTCTTTCATGGTCGTTGGCAGTTTGTTGCAGATATGTTATTAGTGGCTTTTATCTCCGTGTCTGCTTTAGTTTTGGCGTTGTAGTTTCTGTCCGGTTGGTTCCTGTGAGATTGTGGTTTCGGCCTATATGGTTTGTGGTTTCCTCAAGTCTTTGGTTCTTATGGTTTTAGCTCGTGCTTTTTCAGGTTCTATGGAACATATCATTTGATTGTCGGCTGCGTGGAGTTAGATATATTCTTGTTTTTGTTGTTTTGGTCTTACTAGTTGTATGTTTTATCATTAACTTTATAAAATTTCACAAGAGTTACAAAAAAAGAACGTGAATTCTTAAATTCAAGTTTCAAGTCCAGGTTACGAAGCTATTGCAAGAGTGGATTTTTAAGTTCCGGATGTTTATATTGTTTATATTTTTCATATATATATATTTTGCTAAAAAAATATTTTAAATACGGTACTAGATGAAAAAGTGCAATAAAAATTTACTTGTATGTCCTCCGTACTATAAACTATTGGAACTGTTTTTTTGTTTAAACATCCAGTAACTAAAGGCCTGTCAATCTGTTTTTCTATTGATCGAACTATAAAATATTGAAAATTCTGAGGTGCATAAAATTAATCACTTAGATTATGTGCAAGTGCAACATGTTCGTTGATGCTAAACTTTCTTGAAAGTTAATAAAACAGACGAATATAAAATGTATCTCTTAATTAATTTAACCCAAAACGTGGGGGCCTTGGGGGGGTGGGAACTTAGCTTTTATATATTCCTGGGGCTACCCTGTCTTTAAGCAAAGAATGCTTCGAACCGAGGGACAACAAAACTCCAAATAACTATCCAAGAAATACATATGACAATATTATATGAAAGTAAGAAGACATTTACATNACATTCACTTTGAAAGCGCGCGATTATTTTTTACGTAACAAATTTATCAACCGCTTGTTTGTTCATTAATATAATTAGACATGTATTTTTGATTTTCGGTTCTGCTCCAGTTTATTTTGTTTATTTGGTTTGGTTCCAACTCGATTCAAAAGATAAAAATCCAACTCGGTTCTGTTCGGTTACTTTTTTTTGTCATCATGTTCGGTTACTTATAAATTCAAATTTGGTTTAAGTTTGATAATTTTAATTTTTGGTTTAGTTTGGATAATAGTATTAAGAATCCGATAAAATTTCCAGTTCAATTAACCTGCGATTTATTTCTCTTTGATAAAAAGTTGAGTGTTAAATTTATAGACCAGTGAACATAGCTTAACTGAAAACAACTCAAAGGGCGGCCCACACAAAATTAAAGAATCTACCCCTTTAGTTTACATGTACACAAGTGACAAGAGTCCGTTCTTTATTTTGTCTGATTCATTAGTTACTTCTGGATCATTTTGATTTTAGACGATTCTCTTTCGATGGTGTCCAGTCAAACATTTTA
>OVBX01006551.1:1204-11704 GCA_900406325.1 Erucastrum elatum
CAAAACATATCAAAATCAATATCATGATTACATTTTGTTAACAATTAAAACAATAATAAGCTCCCAACTATATCAAAGACTTACCGTGTGAACATACCAAGGTTTGGCGAAATAGAGGAAGATACCGTGAAGGACAAGCAAGACATAGACCAAGATGAACAAATGGTGCGAATACCAAAAGGCGTTAAAGCCAGTAAGACGATCAAATGGCTTTGGAAGCTTGACGAGGTTACGTCTAAACCATCTCGTTGCTAATGTGAATGAAATAGCCATCAGAATGATCATTAAAATCCCTGTGACTCCTTCAGGTCCCTTAACGAGATCGAAGTACGTTGGCTGTTTGTGCTGAAAGTAGTGAAACAAATAGCGATTGTAATCATATTCCGTGGCTTTAACGATTCTTGGGAAATCACAAGCAATATGGTCTCCAACATGAAGGATCACCGCTACTACAATGGCTCCTGCTATTGTCTGCACATTAAACAAAAGATAGTGAGTTATTAAAAAAAAAGCTTTTTCAAACCGAACCAAAAAGGGAAAGCGAAGTATAGCTGTTTAGCAGTCAACTTCGAGTGCGTGCACAAAGAATATGAGCCCCACATTATCAGTTTTATTTGAGAGACAGCACATTGCGTTCGAAGAGGGTTTTGTATTTAATCAGTGTTGTTTTTGACTTATAGAGTCACGAAAAGAAAGTTCTAATGGGACCCCAAGAAAATGCTAAAAAGTAACAATCAAATGAAACAGACAAAATAAAAAAAAATGAAGTTTTATATTTTCAGGTTTATTGTGTATGTTCACTAACCTTGTGGAAGTTGATGTTATCATCAAAAGGAATAAAGTAGGAGAGTCTTGTGGATCTGAGCCAAGTAATTGTGTTTCTGCAAACTGGGAAAAGTATAAGAGCCATGTTGAATTTAAGTGTCTCTGCTGCCCCTTTTGCTGTGAGCAAGCAATAACCCATCACATGAAATGCATCTTTTTGCTTGTATTGGAAGAATTTCCACAAGAACAATCCAATCATGATCACGATCCATAAAGACAGAACCCATATCCTTTTCCAATTTTCTTGCATGAAGTAGACGAAATCCGAGCTCATTCGATGTATTCTGCTATTCTTTCTTAACCCTTGAAGGTTTTGGCTCAATGCTTGGCTTGTATAGCTCAATGCTTGACTGTAGTTTAGGTATGTGTCTTTTTGTAGAAGCAGAGTCTCTAGTTGCCATAGCTACACATGAAAACAGCAGCATGAGATCTTTGTCTAATTAAACTTTCATAGCAAAATGCTTGGAGTTAGATATGTGTGACCAGCAAGCTTAAACAGTAACATGTATTAAATTTTGAAACTCTATTCTACCCTAATTGGACATTTGCAATAGTTTAATTGTTGTAACTACTTCACCTACAATTTGAGGTCATTATTGAATGTCAAACTTTAGCTAATGGATTAGAAAAGGAAAGGAAAAGTTTATACTATATTTGAGCTAGTGAACAGAAGGATCTAGGTGTCAGCAAATGAGATAGAGCAGAAAAAAGTAAAACAGAAAATAATGTAACGCCAATAAAATTGTATTTTATATACCGTATGTATTGAATTCTATTTATGGGCGGCGGTTTGGCATACTTTATTCGGTTTGTGTAACGAAAGTTGAACTCTTTTTGGAAAATATAATATTCACATCATGCAAGCACGGAAACAAAACATGTGATGGCATGAAAATTCAATACTCATTTTGTGACATATTTAAGATACAGGGTATTGGGACCAACCAACCTCTATGTAGCCAAGTCTCTCAGGGTCTAACTCCTCCATAATCAAAGCTGCATATTCCTCTGCTTGTTCTTTCAATCTTGATAGCTTATTTGCAGATGCACTCAGCATTATAATCTGTAATAATCAATTTTTCATTTCTTTTTTNTTTTTTGCAAATAATAAAAGGGATAAGTATCTTTCATAATGTTAAGTAAGACATCTCTGTTACATGTTGTGTCACCGTCATTAGATATAGTAAACCAACTTGAATATTTAGTCAAAACCAATTAAAAAATAACAAATTTCAACATACATGCCACCTTAGTTACAGATAAGAATCTAAAGACATTGGTAAATATCAAACACAAGAAAATTCGCATTTTGTTTCTTTGTATTTTTATAATATAGATGGAGTGGTTAGTATATCAGCATTTCATGCGATTTAAGGTCACCAAATCCCCGCCTAACTTTGAGTATATATATAGAAAACCTATTTTGAATTTTACGATAATCAAAAATTTAAATATTTGTTTAACTGAATAATTAATGACACAATCAATGACGTTAATTGTCTATTTGTTAATTTAACTATTTTTTCAAACTAGTCAACATTTAATTAATTACCTCCTTTACTTCCTCTTCTGTAATTCTCCCATCTTCATTCTTGTCCACTCTGTAATTTTTCCGACAAGAAAAGGTGATTAATAGATTGTGATCGATTCCGTATTAATGAAAGTCAAAGGTTCCGCAATAAGAAAACGAGTTTAGTATAATTAAAACATACGCATCGTCAGGAACAATAATTCCCGCACACATGCAAATTACCATTATCATAATTAAGAAGACTGATCTGGAGGGATCGTTTATAGTAAAATGATTATTACGAGCTTTATAAGATAATGATTATTAGTATGAAAAGTATGATTACGAGTAAGTAATCTAATTACTTAATCATTAAGCAATTTTCTCTCAACAAAAAAAGAAACTTACATGTCGAAGAAGATCTGGAGACGAGAATCGAAGCTATCGTCGTTGATTTGCATCCAATACTCGTAAAGCTCGTCGTGACTGATCTTCTCAACTTTTAATCTCCTTCTCCTACTTAATGCATCGTACAGTTCCAATGCAAACTCTTTTGAATCTTTCATTCCTAAAAAAATAACAAAATCAAGTTCTTGAAAAATACATAACCGAGTTCTTGAATCTTGAATAAAAAAAAAGACATAAAGGAGTTTCGAACCTATGCACTGTGCGAAGTCGGACCGATAGATGTAACCGTTCTTGGCAAGCTTCTCGAAGTTGGTCTGAACATCGTTCCACCCTTCAACGTGCTTGTTCTTATTACTGATGAATCTCAACCCACGTAGCGCTCTCTGAGCACTAGACCGAGTCCGATCCAGCTGAGCTCGTTGCTTCCGCAACGCACGTGCCTCTAGAGCCGAGTTCACCATCCCTCTTCCTCCTCCTCCTCCTTGGTTCGCTGAGGTTAACGTACCGGAGAAGGAACGAGACCACGAGAACCGCTTCAGCTCCTGAGACAGCTGCTTCGCCTTGGCCACAGCTTCCGCCTTGAGCTCCTGCGAGAACTGCCGGAGCCGGTTCGAGGAAGTGCGTTTCATCGTCGGGGATCTCGAGATCGACACCGGAGTCATCATCCCCCCTCCGCCGGCGGCGTTTTCGTCGGAGGAGATGTCGATGTTGATGGCGGTTGCCGGCTCGACGCTTCGGAGGACGATGGTGTCGTCGTCTTGGAGATCGATCGTGACCTCGACGAACTCTTCGCCGTAACCGCCGTTGGAGCATTCGGTTCCGGGAGAAGTTGATGCACTTCCGACGGCGAGTTTGCCGGCGGAGACGGAATCGAACGACCACCGGCGACGATCGTTCTTAGAGAACGGCCTCATTGATGAAAGATCCGGCGAACACTGAGGATGAAACTGTTGGGTGGGGGAAAGATGTATATACACGTAGCATATACGGTATATATATATAAGGTAGGTGGAATCTTTGAAAGGAGGAGAGGTAGAGAAGAGAGAGGAGAGATCTTAAACGCGTCGTGGCTCAGTGGAGAAAGCCAGTTTTCACGCGCTGTGTATAACTGTGCTTTATAGGTGAGGTGAGAGAGAGAGAAAGTGATGCAGAGGTTAAAAAGACTAGAGAGAGAGAGAGAGAGAAGCGCACTGAAGCAGAACGTTGACGAAGAGAGAGGAAACACGGCCCATGAGGTTCGAATTGGACCGGCAAAAAGTTTATGCAATATACTCTTTTTGAAAAAAAACTTTACAATAATAGTAATATTGATTTTTAATGTTTTTTCTCTTATAATTTTTTGTTATTAACTGAGAAAAATATAAAATTATTTTACTTACGAGAAATATTTGGTTTTATTTATTCCTTTCTAAACCTGAGCACATCAAATATATATAATATGAAAAATAGAACAATTTTGTAAAAATAAATGTAATCCTGAAATTAATTTTGGGTTCTATATTTTAAATTCATGTTTTAAATTTTCCTTATTATTTTTATGAAATTTTCTTCTTTTGATATACTGAATTTATAAAATTTTAGAATTCTAAATTTGGTGTTACGTTTGAGGCCTGGGACTGTGCGATCACAAAAAGAACCAGTGCTAGCTATTTTAGAGTATCTTTTCTTTTTCAAGTTTATATTTTAGTTTTATGTTATATTTTTGGTTAAGACAAATGAGACTTGAGAGTATATCAGTCATTCGATCAGTGTGGTGTTTTACTACATAGATAGTTTATCTGTAGATATCACTAATAGTTTGCTCTTCCAAGAAATATGTAAGACATGTATATCTACTGTTACTGTATCCATGGCGTTTTACACGAGTGAATGTGTGAATGTTTGTCTGGTTGTCTTTGTCTTTCTGCAAGTCTACTTAAGTCTTTCCCCCGACGCGTTTTTGCCAAAGTTGTGCTTGTATATTTTTGAGAGAAAAACAAAAGGGACGACTTTGAATATAAACTTAGACGAAACTTTTGGATACAAGTGTTATAGTGATTGATGTATAGTATATCTTAAGTCCACGACGACAAATATAGAACAAACAAGATTTGATAACAGCATAGTTTAAGTGCTTGATATATTCAAAATGTTTTACATCAAACTGAGTATGTTTCATCATGGGTCGTCGAGTATCGCGGATATTCGCTTAAAGACACGAAGATGTTTAAGAATATACTTATGTTATTTGTAGGAAGGCACACATCACAATTTATATTTTGAGTGGTTTGTGTGTGCCTCTTCGTTTTTCATGGAGATTTCAATTCAAATATTAGGCTGTGTAACAGTTGTAGTAAGTCGTAAAACAAAAACAAAAACTCCATGCATGTAAGAAAGTGAATGTGAAAAGTTTCATGAAGATTTTGACTGTACTATGCCTAATATTAGAATATCGTGTTATTCTATATAACGAGCCCACTTATCGTATAACTGATCGACGCAATGATTTTTTTTTCTTTTTAAATGATACATCTATTTCATCAATAAATATTTTTAACTCTTCACCAAAAAAACAAACATCTAAGCAAAAGATTCTAAGTAGTTACGTTTTATGTTACATAATGAATAACTCTTTCACATCTAGATATCTATACTATATTAGTATCTTTTTTTTTGTTGGCTATATTTGTAGCTGGTTTGAATTGGTTTAAAATTTAAGCAATAAATCTATTGGATAGATATTTGATTTTCCAGATGTCTACTTTTTCTTACCACATTCCAGGCGTCTACTTAAACTAATTATTTTATAATCTAAAGTATATTTCGTCCAGTGATACTGATTATCCTATTTAAAAGACAGATGTGTACAAGAATAAATATTTACAAAATTAACTGATATCAATGTGGCGAGAATTAATATAAGCTATATATGATATTGGCATGTATGATGTATGCATGCATATGTGCTTCAATGTTTCAATTTCTTCGTGAACTAAGTAGAAATCATAACTTGTTAAGATTGTGACTTAGCAACAAACTAATGTAGACTTATTGGACATTCTAAACTTCAAAACGAAATGTCGATTAATCTAAGAAATATTTAATTAGTTTCTTTTTAGACGTTTACTGAGGGACTTTGCCTCCTTCATTTTTGTTAGTCTTTGAAAATGTTTTCGTGTCTACCAAGTAATTACATACATATATCTGTGTTGATTGATGAATTAATCGACACATGATAGTTTGAAAGCTAATCCGTATATAAACGATGTGTGCTCAACCCTAATTGATATCACAATTATTATTACAGAAAAATGAAACTATATTATGACATTTCATACTAGAATCCGTGAGTACTAATCTAATAGCCAACGTTTTGGCATCATTATAATGGCACATATCTCATACTAGTCTAGAAGTCTAGAACTAATGAGTACGATGGTACTGATCTTTACGATTTACTACTTGATCATATCGTTTATACTATAAACTAGAAATTGATGAAAGGAAAAAATATGCGTAATAGTCTAAAGCAATATGTAAGATATATGTTGTCAAATTAATCGGATGTAAAAGTCAAGCTTTGGTTCTAGTTGCTATAGAAATATTTTCAGACACAACTAACCTCAATTTAAAAAAACATGTGCTTTTCAAGCGAAACCAATTTCAATTTTAAAAAATACAATTGTTAATGTAGCCACCAAAAAGTTCTTAAAGTTATGTGAATGAAAAATCAAAAGTTTTTAACATACTCGTATTAATAGAAATTGTGTATATAAAAACACTTGTGTATATATGTACATATATTTGTAGAATTTCTGTCACTATATTCTGCAACATTTATAATTTCGATGCAAAATAACTTGTCCCACGAGTTAGTGAAGTATGCATCTGAACTCCAACGTTGTAGTGAAGAAAACAGTTTACTGAAAGAAAATATTTAGATTAATATACGAGACCTTAATATACTTACAACATTTTCCCTTAATGCAAAATAAAAAATCTAAGGGGAGTTAACCCACCTGCTTGACTCTATGGTTTTCAAAATTTGACATATCATGTGCTTTTCGACGAACTGTTAATTAATTACAATAATAGGTACCTTATTGATTAAAGCCAAACGTTCTTGGAATGTTGGATCAACCTTAACTGTTGTTTGTTTAATTTATTATGTCTGTACCTAGAGAAAATTTTTGTTTTTAAAAGATAGTTGTTTTATATTTTCAATGCAAATTTTGTCAGCTAATAATCAATAATAGTGAAGTTCAAAAACATTGATTGCATTTTATAAAATTTTATTGGTTTAAAAATATAGAAAATATAAAATTACAAAAAATTATGCATTTATAACTAAGTTTTAATGTGTTTTATTAAAAAATGTGAAAATCCTAAAACAACTATCTTTTAGGAACATAGAAAGTATATTACAATTAGAGCAGTTAGTGGTTTCTATTATGGACATTTACAACACAGCTCACCGGATATGGATAGGTCTGGATAGACAGTTTAGAGAAAATTCAATTTATTGAGATACATAGTTTCATTCGACGTGAGTGTATCTTGCATTTAGAAGTGAAAGCACTGCAGTGCACGATGCAGAATATACTTCAACATTCTATATGCTAGAGATATGGAACGGATTGTAAGGAATTGATTGCTATGATTAAGGATCTATATATGTGGCATAGATTTGCAACATAATTGGAGAGGACATAAACTTTATATGCTATCCGGACTTCAAAATCACTCATATTCTACGAGCGCAAAATCAGATTTCTAATTAGGATTGCGAGATCTTTCTATAAAAAGCTTTGTTTTGTTGGTTGTTCTATTCTGATATGATTACTTAGACCACTTTAAATTTGAGTAATTGAATAATTGTTTGATATAAAAAAGAGTTTTTTTGTGTTAATGTTATAACATGTTTTAGAAAATAAAAGCTCCCTTTACATAGGTACATAAACTTACCAAAAATTTAGTAAAAACAAAAGTTACCAAGTTTAACGGTCACCAAGTCAAAATTTTGTTTATAATAGACGATAAGTTATAGACTTAATAGTTACATAATTTATTTTTTGAACCAATAAAGCAAACAATATACATATGTATCATCCAAACTTCTGGGCTTCTAGAAGAAAATAACGTGATGGAGGCCCAATACAAAGAGAGAAAAGGGGCCCACCATATATCTGGAAGTCAGTGACCCAACTACTTATAACTTACAAAAGAGAATCTATGCCATCTTATTTGTTTTACTAAATATCCTTGAAAATTATTTATTTATTGTTGTTGCTTATTTGACATGTACAATTCTCTTTAGTCTTTACCCTACCAACTTTCACTAACGAGGAAAAATGTATGCTTATGCGGATTTAAGGCTAGACGATGACATAAAGCTAGCATTAGTAAAATAATTTCTCATTCCAAACATATAGCTTCTGACATCAAGAGAAAACTGGCTTGATGCAAAAAGGAAGAAAACGATAAAATAACAAATGGAATAAAGTAAGAGCAAAATAGCTTGTCGCCAAAAGAAAAAAAAAATAGCTTGAATGAATGTTTGTTGAGTCAAAAAAAAGCTTGTCGCCAAAAGAAAAAGAGAACAAAATGGTTCTCATAAATCATTTTCCCGTGTTCTGTAAATACTTTTGGTTTAATGAATATCAAATTTTAAAACGGTTCTATTAAATAGAACACGCTTATATATTAATGTTTTCTTTTATATTTAAAAAGCAACTCGTTAAGAAGTTGAAGGCCTTTTTTCAAAAAAAAAAAACTCGTTAAGAAGTTTCAGTATGTTCTATTTGATTGAATCAATATTTCAGTTAGGAATTATTTGCTCAATTGTACTTCAAAATAGAGTACAAATTCGCATTGTAGTCTCTGGTGTACTATTTGATAGGGAATTTTCTGTTGTACTACTTTTTTCTTTTGCTTAACCTACTACTTTGATATGATGCTTTTGGAAAAAGTTCGTAAAATTGTTCTTCTGTTTACTATCAAACTCATAGATTAATTTCCCCGGTTTTTCTGTGAAGTCTTAAAATGTTATTCAACTAAATAACCAGTAAATGATACATAATTTCAAAAGTATGTTAAAACACGTAAGAAATACGAACTCTCCGATCGTGATCGGTGTGACACCACATACATAAAGTTCGAACTAGAACCGACTTCGTGATGGCTTTCCAAATTAAATATATTATCTCAGGTCAAAATAATCGTTTATACACAACTCATTAGTTACCCATGTGTAGTGTATGCCTCCTCAACAAATTGATAAAAAAATATTCTATCTTTTTGTGGTTGAAAGGATGTTTAAACTAATTCTAGTTGACAAAAAAAAAAAAAAACTAATTCTCAAATAGGATGTTTCATGTTTAAACTAAAAACAGTTGAACGGTACAAGACTGTGACTTATGAGCCATACAGTGTTTTACAAGGAAGATAACATAGATGAGGTCCCTAAGAAGAAGAAGGTGAGGATTACATACAATTTGACCGTTGAACATGAGTCTTATATGTAGTCTTCCACAGTCACGACTTCCGCAACCGCTACGACGATATGAAAATAATATAGCACGTCTTGGAAACTAATTTTGTTTACAAAAGCTTTTTAGCGTTACAAGGCGCCTGAAAAATTGGAAACAAGAACAAGTTTGAATAGTGACACGCGTTCACTGCGTTTGGTGAAAACGTAAAAGCAGCTATATATGACTATTACATTCTAGTTATTTATATTTTTTTTGGTGCAAAACTTATATATGTACAATTTATATATTTATATTTATTTATTTATATTTAATTTACTTGAGGTAAACCTAAAAAATACTTCAAATTCATGAGAATCTTATGCGTACGCGTCGTCTGATTTGTGACCAAGAGTGTGTTGTTGGTGGAGACTAAAAAGAACAATTCCAAATTTAGGAGTTGACGAAATTTTCAAAGCTAATAGTCTAAATGTGATATGATAACTAGAAGCAGACCAAACTCTAACAACCTTCTATAGTATGACAAAATGAAATCTCGTATTTTCTAATCAACACGTTAAAGGGGCATATTTCAAATTTTGCTAAAAATATTAAAAATATTTTTAATATTTAGTTATTTATACGATTAACCAGTGACAAAAAAAACATTTATACAATTTTTAAAGTAAACAATTTCCACTGATTCTAAACAATGTATCTATCGTCCATAAATATTCTTAATATCTAAAATTTGCTTATATTGATTATTATTAAAATGTGCATTGAGGTTTCTTATAAATTTTCTTTAAGATACAATATTTTTTTGACAATATAAAGATACAATTAACAATGTAACAAATTTTTTTTTTGGTAACTACAAAAGTGCTGAAATACATCTTACAAATCCAGAATTCCTGTGTGCCAAAATAACTGATCATTATGCCTATCAGTCAGTCTATGAAAACACCACGTTACTGATAGGCCCTGGAGAGTTTATTATCGCAAGAGGAAGGATATTGTGAAGGAGAAGAGTGAAGAGTTAGAGGAAGCTGGAGCTGACGTGGACTGAACCGTTATGGACGTTACAAGCCGTTGGAGTTAGTTACGTTTGAGTTGAAGTATAAATAGAAGTTCATCTTGTAAATAGAGTAGCTTTTGAGTATTATAGAGATCACGAGACTAAGGTCTGATCTAGGCTCTTGACTAAGATAGTCTTGAGATATTACTTGTATTGACTTGTGTTCATCGTTATTGAATACAAGAGTGGGAGGTTGGGCGGATTCTAAACAAATTACAAACAATCTCTTATCA
>OVBX01006553.1:0-11704 GCA_900406325.1 Erucastrum elatum
GATAGTTTAACACACATCACAATTTTAAATAATGACTGCCATGTGTCACAATCATGTTAATAAACAATTTTGAAAAACCAAACTCTATATAATTTTAAATGTAAATAATTTTTTGTTTAGGATTCTCAAAAAGGAAAAATTCTGAAAAATTATATTAAATAATTTTTACAATTAGGTTATTCANAATTCGTTTTACTATATAAGTACATATATTTTTAATCATTATATATTTAAACACATGTAAGAATATTAGCCAAGAAAATTACTATCAAATAATCTTTTACAATTACCTTTTGTTTAGATTTTTTTAAAGAAAATTTACTTTTAATAATACTTATAATTAAATTTTTAATTTGATATTTATAATAATATTAGATTATGATATATTACGTTTTTAATAAGATTATCTTTTATTTATATAATAAGATAGGAAAATAGGAAAATCAATGTAAAAAGATAATTACGAAAATAATTATTTTAATAAGATTGAGTAGGATTATAAGAAAACTATCTTTAGCTTTATATAATATAGGAAAATAGGAAAATCAATCTTAGTATATAAATGTTAAATGTATTGCACACATGTCTCAATCTAAAATATATAACCGCCATGTGTCGCAATCAATCTAGATATGAGCCTGTTGCGTTGCAACGGAGTTTGCATAATATTTTAATTTAATAAAACACATAAAATAATAAACTATTTTATTATAGTTTTATGGTTGATTTTTTCATATATTATGTGAGATTTATTTTATAATTAAAAGACAGTTGTTACACATAAATTGATATTTATTTTATTATCACGGTTCATAGATGAATCAGAATCAAATTTGTACTTAGATTAGATAAAAAACTATACACTTTCCTATGAAAAAAAAATTGAAACTCAAATAGCGTCAATTAAGTCAATGATATAATCAAACACTTTCTTATGTAATAATTTAATGTTTTATTAAATAAGTTTTTAAAATTTTAATGCGATAGGCTTTGTTTTAAAATAAACACATTCTATTTAATAAATATTTTTTTATTTACAATTTTGAAATAAAAAATACTATTTAATACTCTTTTACCTTTTTGTTTATGGTGTAGATTTTGGAAGATTATTGTTATATAAACTTTTACAATTTATCTTATCTTTAGAATTTCAAAAAAAAAACAACTCGCTATGAAATTATTATTTCTTGTTACTAATAAATAATTTTAAAATTACTGTTTTTACAATTTGTATCAATACTAACTTTACACTTCTTTCATTAACTATATAATTTTTAGTATCATGCTCATCATCAAATTCTTTCTTAAAATATTATCAAATATTTTTTACAATTTCCATTTGGTTATGACTTAAAAATGTGATTCAAATATCTCTTGATTAAGATGTTTTTAAAAGGAAAATACCTATCAGATATTCTTTTACAGTTTTTAAGATCTTTTAAAAAGAAATCAGCATTACATAATCTTTTACAGTTCTATTTATCTAGGATTAAAAAAAATATAATTACTATCAAATAATTATTTCCAAATAATATTAACTATTTTTAAATGTTTCCATTTTCAGGATTAGGCTTTTCAATATCAGTAATATTTTTACAAATTTTCTTGTTAATTAACTATCTTTCGTATCATATTTATCATTAATTTTTCAAAGTAAAAATTATTATTAAGTAAAATTTTACAATTCTCTTTGGTCAAGATTTAAAAGAAAAAAAGAAAACAAATCTTGGTTGGTAAAGATTAAAAAGAAAAAAAAATATTTTATAAATCTCTTTTATTTAATAATTTAGGAAAAAAAATATTTTCAAATTTAAAAATTTAACATTTAAAAAAAAAGATATGAGGTTTTCAAATAAAAATTTGCCATGTGTCGCGATCGTGTTAATTAGTAACTTTGAAAACCAAACTTTATATAATAAGATTGGAGAAATAGTATATTTAAAATAATACTTTTTAACAACTATTTCTCTAATATGTTGACAAATAATTGTTAAAGTTTGCGACATGTTTGTTTGTTTGACATATTGTAAGGTAACCTTTGACTTTTGATTGTGCTTTGATCAGCTGCTTAAAAGCCTCAAGAAGATGGATCTGCGGAGATCTAAAAATCTGAAAGAAATCCCAGATCTTTCAAAGGCCACAAACCTCGAGGAAATGTATCTTGAAGATTGCTGGAGTCTTGTGATGATTCCTCCCTCTTTTCAGAATCTCAACAGACTGAGGAAACTAGACATGAAAAGATGCAAAAATCTTCAAACTGTTCCAACCAACATCCACTTGGAGTCCCTCCATTCCCTCAATTTCAGTGGATGCTCACGGTTAAGAAGTTTTCCTCATATTTCAAGGAACGTCGCACATCTCCTTCTAGATGAAACAAAGATTGATGAAGTTCCTAGGATGATTGGAGATATCTCCGGGCTCAATTATATATTGATGAACGGTTGCAACAACTTAACATATATATCTCCAAGCATTTCAAAACTGAAACATCTTGAGGTGATGTTTTTTTCAAACTATGACTCTCCAAGTGCAGTGGCAACGACAGATAAAACAATTGACACTGACTTACCAGATGCTTCTCGCTCGGGCAATTGGAAGTACGATGTCTTCGTAAGCTTTCGTGGAGAAGATCTTCGCAAAAGTCTTTTGAGCCACATGACCAAGGAATTCTCACTAAAGGGAATCACTATGTATAGGGACGATGAAATTAAGAGAGGCGAGGTCATTTCCACCGCTATATCACGTGGGATAAGAATATCAAGAATCGCTATAGTCGTGCTTTCAGATAATTACGTGTCTTCGAGATGGTGCTTGGATGAGTTGGTAGAGATCATTAAGTGCAGCAAAGAGATTGGTCAAAAAGTGATCCCCATTTATTATGGTGTGGATCCTGTCCATATCAGGAGGCGGATCCAAAAACTTAGAAAGACCTTCGACAAGACGTATACAGTGGACCAGCAGCAAAAATGGCTACAAGCTCTTACTGTAATTAACCAACTTCAGGGATATCACATCAACCACTCGTAAGTTTTTTTTTTTGACATCGAACCACTCGTAAGTTAACGAACTATTTTTAAAACTTGCTTTGACTTTAAAATTCTAAAGTAATATCTTTGTGTGTGTTTATTTCTTCCTTTCAGGATTTCCGAAGCAGAAATGATTGAGAAAGTTGCGGTTGATATTTCTTTTGCACCAACTATTAAATCAGACACGGATCCCAAGATTACAGACCAGGAAACTGAGAAATTGTTGAAACGGTACTACACTAGTCTAAACGGGAATGAGAAAGTGTTATTTCGTCATATTGCTTGCTTTCTCAATAATGAGAAATATGTGGATGTGACGCGATTGCTTGAAGACAGTGAACTGGACGTTGTGGGTAATCTCAATATTCTATATAAAAAGTATGTGATACAGATATCAGAAAAGAGAGTTATAAGTAAGCACCCTTTGCTGCCAAAGCTTGGCAGAGATATAGTTCGAGACAGTGACAGTGATAACGAGGATCTGTTTGAAGACTATGATATACAGAGATCAGGGAGAGTTATAAGTATGCAACCTTTGCTGCAAAAGATTGGCAGAGATCAAGTTCTTGGACCATTCATTAGCCAGCCTGTATTTCGTCAATTCCTGATGGATAGTATCGAGGGTTTCAACGTACTTATTGATGAAACTGTAAGTTTTTTTTGCTTTTGTATTAGCATCAGTGTTTTTAAGCTACTACTGATTTGTCCCTCTTAAAATATTCTTTCAGGGTACTGAAAATGTGTTTGGCATCTCGTTTAAAGTATTAGAAATGGAAGAGAGATTGAGAAGAGATGAAAGATTCAAAGGAATGAAAAGGCTGCAGTTTAAGAGAGAGTACACGGATAGTCTGTACGGTAAAGAAGTCAGAGTTCATTTAGTAAAAGGCCTCCACTCATTGTGGGAACGCCTTAGTAATATGTAATGGGTAAGAGTATTCACTCAATAAAATGCTATTATCGGCTTATGTACATTTATTGGATAGGATTTGCTGCTTATATGTTAAATATTTGCTGTCAAAGTTTAATATTAAGTTTTTCTGTAACGACTGATCTACTCTTTTCATGTTGAATCACAGACATTTCGCCAAGGAAAAAAGGCAACGCTTATTTTGACTGGAGGCCTACCCTACATTGTATAGTGTCAGGCCTCTAACAGATGTTGCATGAGAAGTCGAAGTGGATAGACATGCTATGTCTGAACTTGGTCTTCACTCCTCTCCAAATCCAACAATGTATTGTGGTAATAATATCGAACGTATTTCATTGATAAGACTTAGGGAAATTATACAGGGGCCAACTTGGAGGACAACACCACGAAGTTGTTCTTGGAAACACAGGAGTTGTAGGATTCTTCTACTAAGCTCCTCCACATTTCCTCAATAAAAAAAATATAAAACATGTCTGGTTGTTTGTTACAGACCTCATCTATTGTATTCCCCTAAAAAGAGAAAACTTTAAGCGAAAGTGGAAACAATTGCCCATGCAAACAAACAACCAAACATTTCCAAACAATTGCCCACGCTAAAGTTAGATTTGCAGACTGGTCAGAAACGTGGTGTCATGTGTACAGTTCAATAGAAATATTGACGCTTAACCTGATTATGTAAAAGAAAAGTACTACGTAGTTTTTCTTTTCTTAAGTGGGGGCGTCGAACTGCTACCACGTATAACTTTTTTTTCCTGGATGACCTGAGCTGTCTTAGGCCAAAGCCCAAACTAATCCTCCAAGGGGCCAGTTCACCGGTGACTCGGCGACCAACAAGCCTGATTACTCTACTTGTAAGTTAGATACACACACCATACGAATGGATAATCTAAAAGTAGGATTTAAACCGTTAACACATTTCCAAACCCGTCATACCATCCAGCCATATATACCCGATTCATTTCATGTTTAATTTTTGATCGCCTGAGGCCGCAGCGATCGTAAAAAGAACGTGGCTCACATGGAAATGAACAAATTTTAAGGTTTTGCTCGAGATGTTGTGATCTTTGAGACATTTTGGGGAAATTTCTTTTACTTTCATGAGTTTGATCTAATGTTTTCCTTCGAGAGTTCCATGGCTCTCAAAACTGATAGATTATAAATAATATTCTCTTGTATATTCTTTAGATCAGTTGAGTAGATAAGGGAGATCCCTGATATAGTGGTAACAATCTGTATTATATATTTGACGTGAATAGAAGAGTACATTCAAGGGAAAATACTTACTTCATGGTATCAGAGGGTTCATCCTGAACCATATGTTTCTCAATCTCTTCTTCTCTCTCACGTCATCTCTCTCAATCCTTCTCTTCTTCTTTCTGTTATCAATGGCCGCCGCCCCTGCTGACCTTGAACGTGCGTATGGTGTAACCAACATCAAACAGCACATCCCAATCATTCTCGACGATCACAACTACGACGCATGGAGGGAGTTATTTTTGACTCACTATCAAAGCTTTGACGTCGATGGACATCTCGACGGAACGCTTCTACCTGCTGATGCAAACGACAACGTATGGACTAAGAGAGGCGGACTGGTGAAACTTTGGATATATGGCACGCTATCAAAAGATCTGTTCAAAAGCACTTTCAAGACTGGTGGAACAGCTCGTGAGATATGGTTGCGTATTGAGAACTTCTTCCGCAACAACAAAGAAGCACACGCAATACGACTTGATCATGACTTACGCACTAAGGAGATCGGAGACCTAACCATCCAGGCGTACACTCAAGAACTGAAGTCCATTGCTGATCTCTTGACCAACGTTGACGCCCCCGTCTCAGAACGCACACTCGTCACCTACATGCTGAACGATCTAAACGACAAGTATGATAACATCATTAATGTGATCATGCATCGCCAGCCTTTCCCAACGTTTGAGCAAGCACAATCAATGTTCCTACTTGAAGAAGATCGGCTAAACAAAGGAAAGAAAATGAGTTCTACTGTCAAGGATACACCATCCTCAGAAAAAGTCCTCATCGCCTCTGCTACAAACACAGATCGAGGAACGGCTCAATCTCATCCCCACCAACGTTTTAATCAAAACAGAGGCCGTGGCAAGCATAACTACAGAGGACGTGGACGTGCACTTCAGCCAACGACCAAAAAATCAATAATGGAACTCCCTGTTCTGGTTCAACGGATATCAATACTGGCCACAACCACAAGTCGCTCCTTGGATGCAAATTCCACCTCAACAGCAAGGCCTCCTAGGACCACGCCCTTACCAACAAGCGCCAGCACCAGGAACACAAACCCAGGGCCAGACAAACGGACCAACTCAGCCTACAATGGACTATGCTCAGGCTTACAACACGATGACACTCATTGACCCAAGCAACACGCAATGGTTCATGGACTCCGGTGCGACTGCTCACTTATCAAATTCAGCAGGTAATCTTAAGTCTATTTTTAATTTATGCACCGGAAAGTCAGTAACAGTTGCCAATGGCAATAGCATTCCGATAAGGACTTCTGGCTTCACTTCTTTTCCCTCCAACTCTCGATCTTTATATCTCAATAATGTGCTTGTTACACCTTCTTTGATTAAAAATCTCATATCTGTTCGTCAGTTTACTAAAGACAACTCTTGTTCCATTGAATTTGATCCATGTGGTTTCTCTGTGAAGGATCTGACAACTCGGAGGACAATACTCTGCAGTGATAGCACTGGAGACCTATATCCAGTCTTTCCCTCTCTCAATAAAGCGTCTCTGCAACCCTCTGTTCTTCTTGATACTTCTTCCAGTATTTGGCACCGCAGACTAGCTCATCCAAATAAACAGATTCTTGATTCTTTATTTTCTTCTTCAGCTTTATCGTGTAATAAAAGAGATTTATCTCATGTCTGCGATGCTTGTCAATTGGGTAAGCAAATAAAACTGCCATAATCTCTTTCTGAAACTTCTGTCTCTTCTCCCTTTGAGGTTGTTCACTCAGACTTGTGGACTTCTCCAGTCCAAAGCGTAAGTGGCATCAAGTATTACATTCTTTTCTTAGATCAATACTCTCACTACTTATGGGTTTATCCACTTCGGTCAAAAGCTGACGTCTTCTCTAAGTATGTTCAGTTTGCTACTTACGTTAAAACTCAATTTTCTAAAGTCATAAAATCTTTACAATGTGATAATGGTACTGAGTTCAACAACTCTCAATTTCAAAATTTCTTTGCTTCACAGGGAACCACATTCCGATTTTCTTGCCCATACACCTCTCAACAAAATGGCCGCTCCGAGAGGATGATTCGAACTATAAACAATGCAGTTCACACTCTCCTCTTTCAAGCTCATCTCCCAACCTCTTTCTGGGTAGAAGCACTCCACACAGCGGTTCATACACTAAACCTCCTCCCCTCAAAAGCTATCAACAACTCCACACCTTTCACCAAGCTATTTCAAAAACCGGATTCTTACTCTCATCTCCGAATGTTTGGCTGCCTTTGCTATCCCAACATCAACCTCCCTCACACCAAAAGCTTTCACCTCAATCCACAAAATGCCTTTTTCTTGGATACCCAACTAACCATCGTGGCTATAGATGCTATGATCTCAACACCAGAAAAATTATCCTCTCTCGCCATGTCATTTTTGACGAGTCAATTTTCCCTTACGAAAAAATCTAAAACAGAGGAACCAGACTATACTTTCCTTGAGTCGGACTCTGAACCTTCCCCACTCTTCCGCCAAATACTTCAAAAGCCTCAACCACTTCCAACTCAGTCTGTGGTGACAAATTCACCACAACAGCCAACTCAAGCAGCCTCGACATCTCTTGAGGTACCAAGGCATTCAATGTCCACTCGTTCCAAACATGGAATTAAAAAGCCCAAACACATTTTCTCTCTTCAAACTCAACATTCCCACCATTCTCCTCTTCCTAAAAGCCATCTCCAAGCTCTAGAAGACCCTTATTGGAATGCATCTATGTTTGACGAGTACGATGCCATAGTTAAAAGTGGCACTTTTGATTTGGTTCCTAGACCAAAAAATACTAATATTATCAGGTCCATGTGGCTTCACAAACACAAGTATGACGCTAATGGTGTTTTCAAGAAACACAAATCTCGACTTGTAGCCAACGGAAAATCACAGGAACCAGGTATTGATTTTTCAGAGACATTCAGCCCGGTCGTTAAACCAGTAACGATACGAACAGTGTTCCACACGGCTCTCTCTCTCAACTGGTCCATTCACCAACTAGATGTTCAGAACGCGTTCTTACATGGTAATTTGGAAGAGACAGTTTACATGTTCCAGCCACCAGGCTTCGTTGATAAGGCTAAACTTGATCATGTCTGCAAGCTAAACCGGTCTATTTACGGTCTTAAACAGGCCCCTCGGACTTGGAATGCTCGTTTTTTCTCTTTCATTAATAACCATGGGTTTCGCCAAAGCAAGAGCGACCCAAGCTTGTTCATTTTCAGGAACAATGGAGAATGAGCTTATCTCTTACTCTACGTGGACGATATCATTGTTACGGCCTCATCAACAACACTAAGAACACGTATCATCAACGAACTGAAAGCTGAATTTCCAATGACGGACTGCGGCCTTATCGACTCCTTCTTGGGCATCTCAGTTAAGTTCAACGACAAAGGCGTGTTCCTCAGTCAAACTGCTTATGCTCAAGAGATTCTGGAGCGAGCCGTGATGAAAGATTGCAAACCATGTTCCACTCCCGTCGACATGAGGTCCAAGCTTAATGAGAAAGAAGGAAATCAAGTTGACAACGCCACTGAATACATGAGTCTTGCTGGAGCCCTTCAGTACCTTACCTTCACGCGCTCTGACATCTCGTACGCGGTACAACAAATATGTTTATTTATGCATGATCCAAGAGAACCACATCTCCTAGCGCTCAAGCGTATACTCCGCTATGTACAAGGAACCAAGATGAAAAGACTTCAACTACTTAAGCAACAACAGTTGAAACTGACGGCCTACTCCGACGCAGATTGGGCTGGCTGCCCTAACACCAGACGCTCCACTTCCGGCTTCTGTATCTACCTAGGAGACAACCTCATTTCGTGGTCAGCAAAGAAACAGCCAACAGTGTCAAGATCAAGCGCGGAGGCTGAGTATAAAGGAGTTGCAAATGCCGTCGCGGAAACTTAAACTTGTTGGATACGCAATTTGTTGCTAGAGATGGACCATCCAGTAAGGAAAGTAACGATCGTTTACTGTGACAATATCAGTGCGGTGTATCTCTCTTCCAATCCCGTTCAACATCAACGGACAAAGCATATCGAGATAGACATACACTTCGTTCGAGAGAAGGTTCAAAAGGGCGAAGTTCGAGTGCTACATGTACCATCAGCTCTTCAACATGCTGACATTTTTACAAAGGGTCTTCCCACGTCTCTATTCAACGAATTCAGATCCAGTTTAGGCGTGATCGAGCCTCACGCTCCAACCGCGGGAGGGTGATAGATTATAAATAATATTCTCTTGTATATTCTTTAGATCAGTTGAGTAGATAAGGGAGATCTAGAAGAGTACATTCAAGGGAAAATACTTCTACTTTCAAAAACATTTATCTTACATGGGTTTAATATAAGAAAGCACACGCAATTAGTATATGTATTAACATGTTCATCGAATGGAAAAAAAAAACTCTGAATATATAGAAATGTAAGCTCATGCCATTCCTAAGAGTCATTAAGGCCAAAGCACTTAAACAGTAGAAGGATTTGTAATATTCGCATGGAAGTGTAAGCTCACCGACACACTCAATCGTACCCCATATCTCATGTCCATTGCTACTTCTTTCCAAAGAAATTTTAGCATACCAAATCTTGTTTTTCCGTTCCAAATCCGCATATCCCCACATCACCATAAGCATCCTACCCTACTCCACCACTGCATGCTCACATGCACTATTTAGCCCAATCTTACAATCATCTCGCAATCTTTGCAAACCCTTGATATCTCTCCATCCTCTATCCTCATGATCCTCAGAGTCACGCCAGAGCAAGGTTCCCTGCCAATTGCAACAGTATATTACATTATTTATCCAAGTCGAAGACACTATGGCGAGACCTATGAAATTAGATTGCTCTCTTTGAAGTTTCCATGTACCATCTTTCAGCTCGTAAGTGTACTCCTCCCTTCCACTGCTCATCACAACAAACTTTTCGTCAATCATATAAACTAAAATATAAAGATTTTCTGATAAAACAATGCGCAACTCATCATTATCAGCACCAGGCCCTGGCAATAAGACTATCCAAGACTGAGTCTTCGTATCAAACACCTCAAACCATCTAGACTCGTCATTCTTACAACCTCCCATCACATATATTTTCGCATGGTCAACAAACACGCATGGATCCTCCCGAGCAACAGTCATGCTAGGGCCGCTACGCCAAGTATGACTCCGACAATCAAGGATCCAAACAGAGGTAGAGGGATCCTTGCAGGGTCCACCCATTACGTAGATTTCCGAACCAACCGTTGCTGTGGACTGCTTTGTCGTGTGGGGAGAATGTGTCATGCGGGGAGAATGGATAGGTGTCGGAACAACCGAGTTTCCAGTTGGATCCTTCTTAAACCTAATCTTTCCTCTCTGTTTGGTTAGGGTTTGATTAGGTTTCGACCAAACAATAAACCAGCTCGGATATGATTGATCGGGTAACTGTAAGCAGATATATATGCATGTTTCTTTGGTTCCGATTTGAGATCGCGTCTTATAGATATCCAGAGAAGATAGGAGAGAGCGGAATGTCTTTGAGACGAGAGAAAGAGAAGGATAGTTCCATCTCGAAACACGGGCAAGTATGTTTTCTGTGATTTCATCTGGAAGTGAAGAAAACGATGACAGTGGCTGAGAAATCTTTTTCTGCTTTGGTTCAACTTCTTCGAAGGTCATGATCATGGTCAATTGCCGTGGAGAAAAAAATATTATAAACTTTAGGGTTTGCTAAATTACGATCAGGTCTGCAGAAAATTTAACGCATAAATAGTGTTTGGTATCTCCATATATACAAAAAACTCTATAAATTAATAATGTTAATAACAAAGTTAGAAATTTTCCTTTTTAGATTTATATAATTTAAATTATTTTTGTAGAAAATTAAATACTTGATTTTAAGGTATATTGATTATATTTACATATACAATTTTATGTTATTCTTATTTACAGAAAATATGTGCCGTAAATATAAATTGATATTTAGATTTTAAGAAAAATAACAGTAATATATTTTTAAAAAAATATTATCTTTAATGTAGATAAAAATAAACTATACAATATTTGCTTATATATTTTAATAAACTTTAGTATACATTAATTATTTCTAAAATAGTTCAATCCGCGATGATGAGTAGCATAGATGAAGTCGACAAACAATACTGAGAGAGTGTATTCAACTGAGAGTGTTAGGTGATTTGTATTAAAATGACAAATCCACTGTTATTCAAACATGAATTTTAAAAACTCATTTAAAATTCACTGTTATTGAACTTGACATTTCGTATGACATTTCGTAAAGTATTCTAAAATCTACTATTATTGAAAATATTTTAAGTTGTGGAGTATTAAAGTTATTAGGTGATATTTTAAAGTGCATTAACAAAAATCACCTAAATCTATGCAACTTATTAAAATCATCTAAAACTCTATTAAAAATCAAATCACCTAAATCTCTGCAACTTATTAAAATCATCTAAAACTCTATTAAAAATCAAATCA